>APFE031504498.1:93159-113840 GCA_000404065.3 Pinus taeda | reverse complement strand
GTCACTTTTACTTTAAGAATTTAACATTACCATGAATAGCATATCAATACTAGGGCCTAGACTTGATCATGAAGCTGCCAAAATGCTCTACTCCTTGCTGCAACAACACAAATCACTTGCCAAATGAAAATATTAATGAGCAAACATGCCCTTTTCTTTCCCGCACTGAGCTTAGCAAGTCCTGGAAACCGGACACGTGTCCTAAAATCGCGACACGCCCCTGAAAATCGCAACACGCCCTCGGACACGACGTGTCCTATGATTTGGACACGAATTCGGACTGAATCGTGTCGGATTCGCCGGATTCGGGATTCGCAGGGGGTTTAGGTCCTGATAAGTCATCGAATTACACTAAACGAAGTATAAAGACCTTGAAGCTGTTTCAAACTAACCCTAAGCTTAGCGAAGTGTCTTCTAGGCCTCCTTGATAAGTTGAAATCGAGCCAAACCCTAATTTATCCATGATTCCATCTCTCCCAAAGAGCAAGGTACTGGTCTTCCACTAGTGATCACTTTAACAAATATTTTTCTTCACCTTCTCTCTTTCTTTCTAGGCCTAGCCTACATAGGTCATATAGGGGATCACTTATCTCACAATATATTCATCCAAATACTTAGAGTTTTGGTCCACAACTGCGTTGGAGTTTGCTTTAGAGGCCCTCCAAATTTGAGGCAAATCCGACGGTGGGATCTCGAGATATTCCAAGCCATAGCTCGAGGACCTTTTCTTGCCCTAGGTTTCCGTTGGGTAGTGACCTCATTGGGATTATTGCATCAAATTCAAAGAAAATTTCTTCGTCAATCCCTTTCTTCCTGTCAATTAGGTTAAGAACACCCTTGGTTGATAAATTCCATCCCCTTGACTTGATTTTGGGTCCACTTGGTTGCACAACTTATTGAAGCCAATTTCACAATGACCACTTGGAATCCAAGTTTCCACAAGGATTTGAGGAGCTAAGAGTCTTCTTGACAATTCATATACTCAAACCCTAGCTCTTAGAATTCCCCTAAGCCCTTCCTAGAGAGCCTTTCGTCTTGCTTTCAAGCAAGCAAGCTATGCATCTGAGCTTCTCTTGTGAATAGGATTTTAGGATCACCTCTCATCTTATCATCGATCGATTCATTTTCCTTATCATTATTATAACGAGTCTCCTCCCATTGGTGAAAGTTTGTGAAGGGTATGGAGCTTTAGCCGAGGTGACAGTGGGCTATTGCTCCATTGTTGCCCTTGACCTAGTAGTAGTCCTTCAAGGATCCCCTTTAGGACCCCTGCTAGTTGGAGCGGTAACAGGAACCACAAAAAGACAACTGACAAACCAAACTGAGACCTTGCCGTCACCTCTACCAGAGGAAGCGCCAAGGAACAAAGTTGCGAATAGAAAGACTTGACACCCAGGCACAAACACAAGAGATATGAACCCAATTTGCTAACCAGTCACCGCATACACCTTTGAACCATAATTCCACCATCGAACCCCAATTATGCTCACCCAACATTGGATTTGAGGAATCCACAGAAAACCCACAAAGATAAGAGGACCCAAAAGATAACCGATTAACATGAGACTCAGACACCCTCTCGAGCACAAAAATCAACCAGGAAGCGAGCTAACAAACAACACAAGAGTGGGTTCTAAAGCAGTCCCAATTACCATGCTTAAGTCACTCGAGCCTCTGACAAAAGAGAGAAACCATGTGAAGGGAGATGAACTTAGTTTTTTGAAAGCCAGACTCGGTGGAGAAGAAGACGATGACAGAATCTCCACCATTTGTAGACTATCCAAAGGCCAGAGAAACCTGTCTGTCTAGTAGAGCTCGGACCAGGAGCAACTAGCCACCAAACTACTACAACAAAATAACAATCTTGAAAGCCAACAGGTGCCATAAACCCACTACCCATGCCCGCTCTCAATCCCGAAGAAGAAAAATGAAACATCTCACAGAACGCCATAATCTTCACCATACACCATACATGATGGGGGGACAAGGTAACTGTCGTCCATATCATCCACCAAATGTTCTCATTCATGGTACACACATCTGACTGACCTCAGTGTTCGTCACCCCCATCCTTAGTTTTATTCGCCTACCCTCATAAATAATAATTCAGGCATCAGATTATTGAAGTTGTTTATGAAAAATTGCGACTCTTGATGACTACGTTCCAAAATTGATTTTGATGGTGAGAGATACCCTTCTTGGCTGAGTGATACGCTCGATTTCTTATGGCCAACGATTATTGGATTCTCTGTTGTTTTTATCTATCCGCTTGTTGAAAGTTACACACTATGTCAATGGTTGTTTTGTTAGTCAAGATTTTCTGGACAACGACTTGTGTACTACAAAAATTTCGTGTGGCAGTGCAAATGATGGAATAAAATGAAGGCAGTTGCAGATGGTGTGCAACTGTTATGGCACTGTTTGGGATGGCAATTAAACAAAGAGCGGGATTGAAATTGAATCGCACCTAATGTAAGTGCGGTCTGGTGGCGCTATAGGAAATTGTATAGTGGTGGAGAAGCCTTCTTCCGGTGTAGGTAGACTTTTAGCAATGACGACTTCTTGTTCGATGATTTTAATGGCGTTATTAGGGCAGGAAACACAATCAACATGGATTTGGAGTGGAACGTGGTTTGGTTGACGCATAGTGTGGCAGTGGCAGTTGACAAGAGCGACAACATAATCGACGATGGCTCTGTCGTTGACGACGATTGTTGTTGGGTGGCCGCGACTACAATTTTTGCTTTTTTGATTCTTTTTTAACTTTTGTTTTTATATATATATATATATATTTTTTTTTTTAATTTTAAATATATATACTATTATATCTATATATATATATATATAATATATATATATGATTTTTTTTTCCTACCTTTCTTTAATTTTTTTTTTTTCATATTGTATATTCTCTTTTTTTTTGTTTTATTGTGGCCAAAGGCCTAAATGACGATATGCAAAATGGAGAAACTCCAAACTTTGTATAGCGAAACGCTGGATCAAACTGGCTCTGTGTAGTAGTTGAGTGGCCAAAGGATCGAACAACTCTGGTACCCCAATGTAACAAACATAATTCGTATACTAGTTAGGTACTCCAAAATAGTTGATATCAAGTCATCCATTGAGGATAATTTTCTTTTATATTGAATAGTGTATAAGAGAATTTATATGAGAGGAGATTTTTACAAATGAGGGCCCACTTATATACCTAGGTAAGTGCGCCTTCATGAATGGTCATGTCCTTAGTAATGTTACACGATTCATACTCATTTAAGACTCGTTTGGCTATTGACTCGGTGACTTGTATAAGACTTGGCCTCTATTTTCTTCCCTCCATTTTCCCTTTCCCTCCACATGACATCCAAAAAAAATCAAATTTTGAGGGTCTCCACGGGTTTTATGCGGGTCCTATGTGGGTCATATGCAATTCTTCATTGGTTCAATGTGGGTAGCTGAGTTTTATGCGGGTTTTGGCAGGTACGGGTAGAAACCGCAGGTTCTATGCGAGTGACTTGTCTCGCTATAAAACCCGTCAAGACTTGCGGGTCTTATAAGAGTCATGCTACACTAGTCCTTAGAGACATGCCTCTTCATTAACATATTATGATTATTATTTATTTATTAATATTTGTTATATTTGTTATATAAATTATATTCATAACAAAAGACTTCTAGTCCTCTTTGCCTTCTAGCTGCTTGTAATTATTGCTTTGTAGCCCTTTTTGTCTTCCTCAGATACTTCTAGGAGACCCATTTGAATGATCATCTTGTGTTTGACATTTGATATATTGTAATAAAGGGTTTCCCCTTCAAATAGGCTCCTTATTCAATCACACTTTCACTTGATTTAGGCATGGCATTACTGAATTGGGCCATTTTTATGCTTATTTGGCTATTTGGTCCATAACATGGTAGCACTTTTGCAAAATAGGAGACATCCCCCCTATTTAGGAATAGGTGGAAATACACATTTTTTTATGTGGATGTCCCTGCCGAATAGGGATATTCACTTGGCATCTGCCACCCCAAAATGACAACCCTCGTTTTATGAGAATAAAACACAAAGTGAAAGGTTAATAAAAATTAAGGAGGCAATGATCAGCCTAAACAATAATCTAAGACCTTATATATGAACTAAATCAAGTTTCTACTAATTCTCAAGTTTTACATTGGCTGCCCCATTGGTTCCAGAGACACAGATTTGGAATAATCATAAGTGGGCATCTTCCATATCCTACTTTCATATTGTATGGTGCTAGATTTGGTTGTTCATCTAATACAATATCACTTTTTCATTTTTGCTATCAACGAGGAAACAAACGGTTTATCCACTATGGTATATATCTACTAGCTCAATTTGCATATTATGATGTTTAGTTTATTTTTTAAACTATTGTTGTTGTGCTTGTGAGTCAAACTTGTGACTTTACCATTTGACTCAACTCTTTGACAAAACAAGTTGCAAACTCATAGTTGGTGAGTTTGATTCATCAACCCAACAATGACCAATGGGTACTCCAAGGTTATTGAATGGGTTTGATGGATTTGACTTGTGACCCACAAAAAAATTATTTTGTTAACTTAAGTGTAGAAAAGAGTGAGATTTTTTGAATTCATAGATTTTATATTTTCTACTTAACAAGTGTTTCCGAGTTGAGTCGAACACTTGGCTTATGAGATTCATTGAGGCGAGTAATCCTTAGAGTAATCCTTCATGAGATCACCCATCCACTGAAATTTCCATTAAAGAAAAGGAGCATTCAAGGAGTATTCATGGCAAATACATTGAAGTGCAAGTTCAAATGTTATTGGCGAGGGCCATGGATATCACTTCACCCAAGATTGGATTGCAACAATGAGTAGTGATGATCGAAATCAAAGCAATGAAGATAAATAGTTTAACAATGGGGATAATTTGTTTAAGGCTATTCCTGCGGTTATTGAAACCAAGGAAGATAGGAAGGCCACATTTATTTCAATCTTTGTTGAAGGCTGCTTGATGGAATTCACAAGGCCAAAAGCCCTTGTTGGAGAAAATGGATGCATATCTCCAAATTGTGATTTTAAGCTTGTTAATGATTTTGATAATCTGGAAAATGCAACAACAACGGAAGAAAATGTTGTAGAAAAGCATAAGGAAGACCAAATCAATGATACCACTAGAGAGGCTTCCAGTCCTGGAAAAATCTTCATCGACGGTCTTTTCAAGAGTACCACCACAATTGTTTTTATAAAGAATTCCAGTGAATAGTGAAGATTGAAATCAAAGCAGTCAGGATAAATAGTTTAATGATGGAGATAAATTGTTTAAGGCTACGCCTGTAATTATTGAAACCAAGGAAGATAGGAAGGCTGCAGTTATTCCAATCTCTGTTGAAGGAGTTCATGAGGCCAAAAACTCTTGCTGGAGAAAATGGAAGCAAATGTCCAAATTGTGATTCTAAGCTTGTTAATGATTTTGATAATATGGGAAATGCAACAAGAAAGGAAGAAAACATTGCAAAAGAGCATAAGGAAGACAAGAACAATAGTACCTCTAGAGAGGCTTCTAGTCTTGGAAAACTCTTCATTGATGGTCTTTCCAGCTGTACAATAACAAAGAATTTCACCGAGTATGGGGAACTAATGAACTCAATTATAATGAAAGACTGTCCTATTGGGCAACAATGGGGATTTGGGTTTGTGACTTACAATAAACCTTTTGCCGTGGACAAGGTTATAGAGGACAAGCGCATTATCGATGGCTAAATGGTGGAAATCTAGAGAACTATTCTAAGGGGGAATACATCCAAGGCCCTGTTACCCACCAAAATGGGTAACCCCATAGGAGCGTTTTTCTCCTACATTTTACAACCAATTGATCAAACATACAACCAACAACCCTTGCCAACCACCATTAGAAGATGATATGGCATGTGCTTTCGCCACTTGCATCAACCATGCGCTTCTCACCCATCTGACATTAACATTTGGATGAAGGTGGGCTGCCATTAAAAAGTACTTTGATCATTTTACAATCGAGTGCTTATGGTTGCTTGTTTTGGGAATTTGGAATGGATAGTGGGGTGATTTGGAAGATTGACAAACCTTGACCGTATTCTTGTTCTGTCACCTTACTAGGGGGGTTAATCTTTCACGCTAGTCCAGTGGTACATCCCTTAAGGCCCTTTGGGTTATAGGATGGGCACTACCTGGGGAGCCATGGTCAAGATAATGTGTTTCATCTTCCCTATATCATACTTAACACCTTCCATCCACATTATAAGCCCCACTTGTTGTTGAAGAATGTAACTAGTGTCGGTCTTCATAATTGTATTTGAATCATGATGTAATGTATTTGTAAAAAAAAAAGAAAATGAAATTTTATTATTAAAGAAATTGACTTATCAAAGCATGGGTTTCATGCTTGGGTCAACTGTTTATAGGTCAAAGCCTCCATTGTAGGGTTCTAGGGTTTATATCAAGCATCCTTGTCCATGTCATATTGTAAAATAGGTCAATTAGGCCTCCTCCACCAAGTCGACCTTAAACTGGACAAGTCTTCCTAAACAAAGGGGCAGAAACTCCTATATAAAGGTAGTAACTCAACCTCATTTGTCACGCACACTCATAAGTTCGATTTGCAACTTTTGGGGCCATAAAAAGTGCAAATTTCTAAGGAAGAAAAGGAAAGGCCTAACAAAGAAGGGGGACCTTATCAAGCAAGAAAAGTCGAGTTTTTCTCTCTAATATCCCACATGTGCGAAGTTTTGGAGTTTTACAGGGAGCCAAAATTTTGCAGTCGTTGGGGAGGCCGAAATTTTGAAGTTGGGGTTGAAATTTTGTAGATGGGAAGTCGAATTTATGGATTGTTGTTGGGATGAAGCTGTTAGATAAGAAGAGACTAATAAATCATCTTGGAAGGCTGACTTGGTGGAGGAGGAAGGTTTGTTGGTCTAAGGTCTTGGTCTATATCATTTTGAATCTACTAAAGGAAGAGTTCTTTGACTGGGTTATCCTCTATATAGGGGTTTTAGCCCTTGCTGAGTTCTTTGAATGGGTTATCCCCTATATAGGGGTTTTACAATGTTGGGGCCTAAAGGCCTTAAATAACATAAACTTTCAAAAACCGCCCATTGACTGGGCCATCAAAAACTATTTCTCCTTTCATACTTTGTAGCATGAAAGTGTTGTTCCCCTGGACTTGAGCGATGACGAATGATCCCATCCATAGAGCATTGAATTTATTAGGATCTCCCTGCCTTTCCTTCAGCACATCTCATTGGAGAAAATAGTCACCATACTGAGAATTGACCCTTTTTACCTTTCTATGAAAGGTTTCTTTCTCTTGGTCAATGTGCATGTTAGCCAATTCATCAAAGACTTGCAAAAACTTGTTGATTTGATCACCTACCTCAAAAAGTTTAGGGCATTTGACCTTATCAGGTAGAGATAGTTTATATTTCACCCCCTCTCTGTATGCTGTCATCCTTGGATGTTCTTCGTGGAAGCTTTTGTGCACCTGCTGAATAACAAGGGTTGCTGTGTACTCGACTGTGTCATTTGTGGCCTGAACAGTTAATATAAATGGTGAATCGATGTATTCTTGTGTGGGGGACACAAAGACTTCACCTGCTCCTGTAGCATTCTTAGAACAAGCCCCATCGAAGAAGGTACCCCAAATCTGTGGGCCTTCATCCTCTGTGGTCTAGCAAACTTCCTTTTCAGGCTGTGTGGGGGCCAACTGGGCAGGCTTTGTAATATCAAGACTGAGCTTATCCATGTCAACCTTGGGCATTGAATTATGGTTGGCCCCAGTGCCTAGGGGGCAATTATGAGGGATTGTCTCTTGAACAGATAGAGAGACATAAGATGATAGGGAGCTGACTTCACCAATTTTTACCACTGGGCTGAGGATAACAACAGGTTGGTCAATTTGCAGATTTGCATAGTCATTAGAAGCTTGGTTGGCTTTAGGCTTAGGATCTTCAAGGATAGATTTCTTGAAGGACTGATTCTTCACTGGTTCAATCAGAGGCATGGGTATTCTTGACTTCTGACTTTCTGATTGAAAACTGAAAGAAGGGGACCTATCAAGGCCTCTTACCTCTATGGCTGGAATTTTGAGGATGATGGGATTTGCTGTTGGTTTCTTCTGCTTATAAGCTTGTTGTTCTGCAGGGACAACAAAATTATGAGCAGGAGCTACTTGGACATTATCCATCAAAGACCTCGGATTATATCTCTGTTGATCTTCAGTTTGCAGAGCAACTTTTGCTATCCCACTCTTGGTTGATCTGGCCTTTGGATAATGACTTCTCATAGTCAGCTTTGGTTACAAAAGGGGCACTGCCCTTGTCTTCCATACCATGGATCTCATCATCTTCTTCAAATTGCTCTTCTTCCATGACTATATTCTGAAAAAGGGTCTTCATTTGCATCTTTGTTTCTTTGCAAAATCTGCAATTGCTCATTTGCTCCTCTATATGGATTTGGATTTGGAAGAGCAAAGGTATTAGGAGCTCATCCTTTCCCTGAATGCTGCTCAACCTTTAATTTGGAAACTTCAAAGGCTAATGACTCTATCATCCTGGCCATTTTATCGATCTTTGGGTTTGAGGATGACGAGGGCTCACCCCTCTGTTTTCTTCTATCAGCATTACCTTCGAGCTTTTCTGCAACGATGATATTTGATTCTACTTCCAGGGCTGCATCTTGCATATCAGCCAAAGAGCACATCTTCTCTCCCTCAATAATAAACAGAAATAAGAATCGAAGGCATTGCCATAGGTGAGTTTGGCAGAGGTGGGGGTGGGTTTCACTTCAGCTGGTATGCCACTGTACATGCGGTTAAATCTCTTATTGAAATCAGATAGCAGCTCTCCATTTTCCCTCTGTAAGTTCCTAAACTCAGTATGATAGTAGAGCAGATCTTTCTTATCCCCCTAATGCTTTAGGAATACATCATCTAAGGCCTCAATGTCTGCTATTGACCTGGGAGTCAATTCTCTGAACGATTTTCTAGCCTGTCCATCTAGGCTTTGAACGAATACCCTCATCCACATATCATCTTCACTAATATCTAGATTAACAACATAGCTATAAAAAGACTCAAGATGTTCTTCGACTGTTACTCACTCTATACCAGTGAACTTAGGCATGTATTCTGATACTCTCCTGCAAGCATGGCATTCAAAGGAACAGGCAAGACCAGGGGTCCATACCTAGCAGCTATGATTCTTTCCATTTTGGTAGGTGTGTGTGGCCTTGCCATGACTGAGGTAGAGGGAAGGATACTGGCAGTTTGAAAGGTAGGGAGTGTAGAAATGACTGACAGGGTTGAAGGAAACTGATGGACTATAGGGGAGGCTTTCTTTGGACTGAGATCCAAAGGGGAACTTATTGAACAAGGAGCTTTATGAATCTTTGAGAGTATTTCTTCACTGATAGTGCTAGGCTCTATATTTTCAACATGTGCATGCTCAGTTATCAACATTTCTTGCAGAGATACATAAGATTGTTTAGGCTTACCTTATCCTGATGCTCCTTTTTGTGATGTCTTTCTCTGCTTGACAATCTTCTCAGGGTCAAGCACTGGGTTAGCTGGTGATTTCTGAGGATTTCCTTGAGTATGTCTCACAAATTGAGCCAGAACTATGATGTGGAGTCGCTAAAAGGTTCTTCCTCTAGTAGAGTCGCTAGATAGATGATTACAACCAATAATGTGTCCAAACTTTGTCTATCATCAAAGCTGGATCTGTGTTGTTCTCCCAGGGAAACTGAGCTTCAATCTCCTCTCCTCGGCAATGGCGCCAATTATGTTAGGATTCCAAGAAACTCTCCTAGGTTGTAGCTCGGAGATGCCTGGTAACATATAAATTCAACTATTGTTGCAGGTTTAATGGAAGGAATGATGGTTTGTTCAAGCCAGATAACCACTTCTACTTTGTTTCACTCTAGACATGCGCGAACACCCCCAGACTACAAGGCTTGAGACCACCAAATGCTCATAGTTCAGATATTGGGTGGATATGGAGAATACTAACCACACTAGCAGATGCATAAGACCATGTGATGGCCGGCTGCAACTAGTAAAGAAACCTGTAAATCTAATCTACTAATGCACAGACAGGATGACAACTCTCTTGTATTAGATAGAAAGAAACCTAAGCAACCTATTCAATGATGCATACAAGATTCTAACACAAAGATAAGATGACAATTATCTAGTGCTAAACATCAAGAGCTCAAGAAAACATCATATCAGGGACAAGCTTGGTACTGAGGGAAATGGACAATGAGCAGTTAACAACGAAAGAAGCTTGTATTAGCTGAAAATGAAGACAAGACTTTGCAAGTGACAAAATATCTACAGTCTCCAGAAGTTGAACCTTACATCAAATGCTAATTCTGATTACATCTTGTTTTTTAGTATTTATAGATTTACGTTACAAGGGCTCTTAGCCATTTAGGTATGGAGGGGTCAAAATTAACCACCAACCGCATTTAACTGCCTGATGGAGTCTCTGACTGTGTTTGCCTGCTTCAATGAGTGAATCTAATTCGTTCAGGTGTTGTGCTGTCCTTTTCGGCTGTTGGAGTGTTCGTGCCAGTGGAGTCCATAACTGATAAATTTAGTTACAGGGTCATGCTGCATCCTTTTCCCCTTTGGCCATGTCTTCTGTTAAGTATGGTTGTTGGGGACTGACTGTGACTAGTATTGGTAAACTAGTTATCTCCTTCCTTGGGCAACAGAGTGGTCAAGGACGTGGAATGCATGGGCAAACAGATAGTCGGGACGAGAGGGAAGGATAACCGTCGGATCAAGAAAATGGATGGCGGTGATGGCTCGGCGGAGGCTATTGACCGAGGTGAGAGTGGGGTGATTTGGGGCCGTCAGATCTGAAGCAGATAGATTGGACGGTCATCGGGAAATGAAGTCGCGCGGGAGTTTAACAGGCGGGACGGATAGGTTGGGCGGTAAATGGTATTTATCGCACCGCTTTTGGGCCCTAGGCGGTAAATGCGTGAGGTCGCGCGATTCAACTCAACAATTGACATGTAGTGGTAGATGAGAGAGAAAAACCACTCTCATCGCGCACTATTGTTCGATTAAGTTGCTGGCGAGATGAGAGCGAATGTCGTCAGATCTTTATGGAGATGATTGGGCGGTGGGAAATGATCAAGTAGGTTACTTATCGGGCTCAATGAGAGCCGTTGGATTGGCAGGGATTCAGCGAGGGGTTTATGAGCGTGTGAGGTCATATTGGTGAGGTTCTATGGTGGGTTTGTGGTTCTGCACTCGGGGCTTAAGGCCAAAAGGGGCTTTGTTGGGTTTCAGAAGGCTTATTTAGTGAATGAGGAGGGTTCAGAGAAGAGTGAGATGAAGGAAGAAAGGGAACAACAAACAATGAGAGCCTCCCTTTGATCATAACCAGACGGACCATGATCCTCTCTGGCTTTAGAAAATCAACATTACATAATAGAGCTAACAAGAACAATGATGCAAGCCCTCCCTTTGTCTCCCATGGTCAAACACAACCCCTTCTGGGCCTTGGATCAATTGGCAAGTGTGTAGCCGGCTTGGAAGGGTGGTTCAGGTGCATCATCATCATTAAATAGATGGAACACGAGCGATCAATGAATGGCACTGAAGGATCCCATGGCGAGGCTATTTACTCTCTGCTATAGTGGAGGCCCATGGCTTAATATGACCCTCTAGAGGGTTTGGACTCTGTATAGGGAGACCAAACCACAAGATGAAGACCCACCTACAATCATGTATGAGATCCAATGCATCTCCTTACCATCTACTATAACAAATCATTAGTGTAATTGAGCAAATGAGTTTACAAATCATGGAACCAAGTGGGCACCTCATAGTGGCATGCCCTTCCATAATGGGCTTTAGAGTGCACAAGTGTCTCCAAGTTTAAGAAGGAGGTTAATCAAGGACCCTATTAGGTGGTTTCAACCTTTAAGGGAGTGGGGCAGGTGTCGTGATATAAAGATGGAACAGAGTGGGGCATCAGGGGAAGGCTCCAAGCCACATGCCACAATACAAGGGTAGCTATGATAAGGGAATCCCACACTTAGGTTTATGAATGTAGGAGGGAGCAATCGTGGTACATGAGTTACCCCGACCTTTGTTTTCAACCCTTTTTCATGTGCCTTTTATTGTTTTTTCTTTTATAATTGCTTGGGGCTCTAGGGGATGAGAGCATGATGTGAATGATATTGCAGTGAATACCCCCTTAAGGTTGGGAAGTTCATAACCCAGCAAGGGTTGGGACAATCATGGGTTCCTTAATGATGCAGGGGGCCCTAGGAACCAGGTTGATGGCCATAATGGGTGTAGAACTCATGTTTGGGTTTTGCCTACGTGCAAAATTTGTATGTCTCCACCATATTTTGCATTTTATGGTACTTTTCCTGTTGAGAGTGGCCAAATTATGCTTTTAACTTTCTTTTTAGTTGCATCAACCTCCAGGGCATTGTTCCAAGCTGGACCCAAAGTGTGGACAGGGGAAGGGTGAGGCTAGCTCCTTGTGGATCCAATGGACAAATGTGGGACCGAATGGGAAATATATGAAATGGGGTTATAAGAGCAGAAAGGAGTGATGTATATGGTGTCGAAAAGCGGCACCGCACAACCAAAATCAAGATTTCCCATGTAGTGGCACTCCTAAAGCTAGTAGCTAATAAAGGAGATCCCACGGGATTATGATACAAGATTAACCACCAAGTTGGACAAAGGAGACAAGAAATCAAGCCAAGACCATTCTTTCCGCAGAATCCCCCCACTAATTCATGCCAAAGTGTCCATGATAAGTAAACAAAAGCACCCAACTACATAATGAAAGCCATACCTTCGAGCATGGAAGGCCCACCTTCAAACATACGATCATGATAGATGGGCAAGGGTGCATAATGGCCGGCTTAGCTGGCCGAGATGGTGGCACGTCGAGCTATCTGGTGGCTACAAGCGGCTGCGGGTTGTCGCCTGAGGACCATCTAAGAGAAAAATTTCTCTTATGGATATCATCCACAGGTGGTGGGTAACAGGGCCATTTTCCTAGGACAAGAGCCCAAGTAAGTTGTTAAAGTTAATGAAAAGCTGTGATTGGGTAGAATCTATTGTATCACCATCATTGAGATTGGTATATTTTTCTTTTGCTGAATTTTATTGTGTTAATGAACCTCGTGTTGGTTTTTCATAGGTCTTTTGCAAGTAATTACTTCTAATGATATTCATTTTAGATTCTTTCATATTCATATTAATCATCATGCAATTACACAAAATATCTAAGATCATAAAGAGACAACCAAAACAAGAAAACAAGCATTTACCCTGAGAAAAACCACATGGGGGGAAAACCGAACAACCTTTAGAGAAATTCTTTAGTTCAACAAGAGACATGTTGAAAACGTAAGTAGAGTCGGTCTTCATAATGTAATATAAAATTATCATTGATGTATTTATTATTATTATATTTTGTCAAAGCATGTTCTGCATGCTTATAGAGTCAAAAAGAGTAAAAAAGTATTTATGTTGAGTCAAAAGAAAATGTATTTGAGTTATGTCCCATTTGGACATTTGAAGGAAAAGGAAGTCGAAATTTATTTTTGTTTCCTAAGCCCACAAGATCTTCAAGACGACCTCCTTGGACAAGTTGGTCCAGTGGTACCTATTCGAGCCTCCTGGACAACTATATATAAGAGGAAAGTTCGATCTCTTGGATTGATTTCATTTTTCAACACATCTATCTATTTTTGCACCTAGACAAGGAGAACAAGGACCAAATTCAAATGAATAAAAAAGTCAAAAGAGAGAGAGAGAGAAACTAAAATTTCCAAACTACTGCAACTCGCACATGTGACAAATTTCTATTAGAAAGGGTTGAATTTCAAAAGTAATTGTAGGGCCGAAATTCGACCTCTATTATAGGACCGAAAATCTCTGTTTTGATCAGATTTGGGGCAGGTTGATTTCGAGTATTGGAGGGGACTTGGAGGAGGGTTTGACTTGGAATCTTTGTGGTAGACTTGGTCTTGGTTTTGGGTTTTGGATATCTCATTTTGATGTGATTCTATAAGGGAAGGATTGTCGGGTTTTCCCTCTTGTGGGGTTTTGCCCTGGCTTGGAGCTTAAATCTTGGTGTCTCTTGTTTCTTTTTGATCTTTATATTTCTGCACATTTGTATAATTGCTTGATGAAGAAGACATAATAAGTAATAAGAAGCTAGCTAACATTCACAAGCAATTATCAATAAGAGGAATCAAGCATCAATCTCTAGTACACTTGATTTCTCAACATGGTATTAGAGCTAAGGTAAACAAAGGCAGCTTGATGATCACAACTTGTTGGCATATTTGAAGACAACCTTGTTGCAGTTATATCTCTCTATCAAAGCTAAGAAGGAGGTGTTGAAGATAATGGTACCAAGGAGGTATTTCCTAGTGCATTTATCCTTTTGGCCTAGGAAGACACATTAATGACTATTTGTCTTGGGATATTATGAGTTTTATTAATGTCATGGAGCAAAGTTACTTTTTATGGGTTATGTACCATGTACATTAATATATCAATGTCAGTAGTGTCGTAAAGTTACTTTATGAGAAAGTACAAAGTACACTTTATAATATTAAAGTGACTTTTATGTTTTAAAAGTGATTTTATGAGAGAAAAAGTGTACATGGTACAAAAGCATTAAAAGGCGTCTAGGAGGCTCATTAATTGGGGGGGACCACATGAGGGAGGGGGTCAAGAAAGGGAATGATCTCCACCCTTGATCTAATGAGCGGAGATTTAATCTCGGCCATTCGATCTAAGGGTTAGGGTTCTCATCTTTTGAGAAGACGAAAAGGGAAAAAGGAAGGGAGACTCATTCATTATTCTCTTGAGCATTTGAGAAGAGGAGAAGAACTTGAAAGGTGGAGAAGAGAGAGGCTGCTACAACCATTAATTACAGGAGGAAGCTATAGCATTCAAGAGGCTTGAATCACAGGGAAAACCTCTGGCATGAATTCCAATGCAGGCCTTCTTTTCTAGGCACAAAAGTCAAGTTGTAGGTGTGAATTTCGAGGCAACTTGTGGAGGAGTTTTGGCTTGAATTTCAAGGGTTTTATCAGTAGTTAGAATATGTGGGAGAGGAATTTCAACACTAATTGCGAGGTCCTCCTGTACATTAATTATTGATTGTCAGTGCGAATTTCAAGGTTCCTATAGCAAGAATTTCGAGAACATTACACCAGACCTCCAATGAGAACAGGAAGATGGCATTGAAGCAGAAGCTGATTAACACCAAGATGACCAAGACTAACAATGTGACCTCATACCTCACCAAGATCACATAGGTGATAGATGAGTTGGTTGCTGTGGGAGAGGCTATCCTTGAGGACCAGTTGGTCGAGATTGCACTAGATGGTTTCACTAAGCAGTGGGATGGATTCATATATGGCATTGTGGCTAGAGAGCATTTTCCAAACTGAAGGAAGATGTGGGATGATTTCATCCAGGAGGAGACTAGGAGGAGTGCCGAGAGGGGTAGTCAGCGCGATGGGGGAGATGAGGGGGAGAATGTTTCCCTTGCAGCTAAGGGCAAGAAGAAGGCTAAGAAGGGGTCTTCTAGTGGAGCTAAGCAAGAGAAGGGGAAGCCTAAGGCAAAGGAGAAGGACATGAGCAAAGTGGAATGCTTTGCTTGTGGGAAGATGGGTCACTATGCTGTTTAGTGTCCGAACAAGAAGGGCAAGAAGAAGAAGGGAGTTGCAGCTTTGGCAGAGGTGGATGAGTTCACTTCTAGATTTGAAACAGAGTTTGCCTTAGTGGTCAGTCTACCCACTCATGTCACATCTTTCGGTGTGCCGTTTGTAGACAGTGGAGCATCCTGCCATATGACTGGAGTGAGAGAGCACTTCACGAGTCTCACAGAAGATGATATTGACTTGGAGGTTGTCCTTGGAGATAACTCCAACGTTAGAGCAATAGGAGTTGGGACAATATCATTTCAAAGGGAGTCATTACCTCCTCTGAAAGTGACTGATGTTCTTTATGTTCCAAGGCTAAAGAAGAACTTGATTTCAGTCTCTAGTGTTGAGGATAAGGGGTATGAGGTGGTGTTTCCTGAGGAGGTCAAGGGATGATATAACCCAGAGGATCTAATATGAAGTCTACTAGAGTGATTGGAGTTCGTAGTGGGAGGCTATACAAGTTTATGTTTAATCCAACTAGAGCCTTGGTGGTGCATACCAACAACAATGAGTTGTGCGAGATTTTGCATAGGAGGATGGCCCACTTGCACCATGGAGCATTCAGGGTGTTGAGGGAGATGGTTAGAGGATTACCTAATTTCAATGCAGAGCACCATGATGTGTGCAGGGGGTGTGCTTTGGGAAAGTACACTAAGACACCTTTTCCGAGCAGTGACAACAAAGCTACAGGTATCCTAGACTTAGTACACTGATGTTTGTGGTCCTATGTCTCATGTATCATTGAGCGGATGTGAGTACTATGTGACCTTCATTGATGACTACTCTAGGAAGACCTAGATTTCCTTTCTGAAGACCAAGGATGAGGTCTTCAATGTTGAGAAATCTAGGGCATCAATGAACAAGTGATTTCTCTACTTTGATAATTACTTGTGAGAGAGTTTACTTCTTTGATTAAGATCTTCTCTTGCTTATTTTATTATAGTGTTCTTTTCATCAAGACAATTACCAATGCATGAACAATAAAAGAGACAAGAGACACAGTATGTAGGCTGTTAGCCAGGGCCAAAACCTCCCACTCTTTGGGAGGAAAACCCAAACAAATTCTTCTTATAGAAATCTTCTCTTTGACGAATGCCAAGACCTTGACTAAGACCCTTGACCTTTGAGCCCTTCCAAGACCAAGACACAATGCCTCCTCTTCACCCTTGACCCAATACTTCTCTTCTTCTTTTTGCTTTTGGATGATGCTGCTACTCTTCTTTGTCTTCTTGGCTTACTTCAGAATTCCGACTCTCTTGTAGATTTGCAACTTGTACCTTTAGGACAACAACCCTAGATTAGCCTCTTAACCCTTGTTTAGCCTTTCCTTTAGAGAGAGTGCTCTTCCTTATATTCGACCTTCTGCGAAGTCTTCCACACTTATATGACTGCAATTCACTCAATGTAGCATCCTTTTACCGCTGCAACTTCGGCCTCCTATTGCAGATTGCAGACTTGCAATTCTTTGCACATGTGGGAAGAGGAATATCACAAAATAGTCCTAAAATAATGACCCTACAACTTTGCTCTTCTTCCCTTCTTCTTCGTTGGTATATGTGCTTTTCAATGTGACTTTCGCACTTTAGAATTACAGAAAAACCTTGACCGAAATTTTGTCTCCAAATGGCAGTTGAACTGGTGGGTATATATAATAGTCTGTCCCTACATTGGGGCTGGCATGAACTTGTGAATAGGTGTGTCTTGCAATTGTTGAGCCGACTTGAGTTTTCCATCTTCTTTTGAGGCCGACTTCAAGAGGAGAGGCATGTGCTTGTCTTGGAGGGCTAATAGACTTTCTTAATGACTCAAATACATTTTACACATGCTCAAGAAGATATCTTCATACATGACATTAATTCTTTGACCTTAATGACAAATCCTAAGGCTTTCAATGGGAGCCATCTAAAAAAAATCACTTGCTCATGAAACCCATGAAGTAGGGCTTATAATAATAATTTTATTTTTCTTCATTACATTATTTACAAGAGTCACAATTACATGTCATTATGAAGACCGAACCTAGTTACACTTTTCAACACTCCCTCTTAATTAGGGAGGTATTCATAATGGTACTCGGTCATTCTCAATCTGAAGAATTTCTCATAAGAAGAATCGGATTGATAACCCATCTGTCTAGCATCATATCAACCAACATTGTCACATAGCAAGGCCTTGACTAAAAACTCTTTCTCTCCACAAGATCAGAGCACAATGTTGGCGAGACCAATGATTTATAGACACCATAATCATTGTCTCTCCTTTGGAACATACCCACCCGGGTTCACATGGTGTGTTCTAACATGACTATTCTTATCTTGGATTCCCTAGTCCTCAAAGAATATCGGTCCTCACGACTACTCTTATCTTGGATACCCTATCTCATTCTCGAAGAGTATCAGATGCCAGATGATTACCCAATCCTCCATTTTGTCTTCCCAAGTGAAGACTAGAATGTTGTGTTTATCTCTCCCTCTCAATTAGTGAGGATACCAAGTTTCTATCAATCAAGAAAACTTGTTTCTAGGCTCCCTCTTAGCTAGGGACCTATAACAACTCCTCATGTGGAGATCATAATATAACCAGCTGCTTGAAGAGCTCCTTCCTTTGATGTCATGAATTTCTTCTTCGTCATGGAGTCTTCATATTTTGGGACTTCTTCATAGGGCACAAACCATCCATCACTTTCACGACTTAGTCATGTCATCATTCCTTTCATTTGAAAGTGATTTGTATCTGGCATTGCTTCATGTCATGTTGCCTTCTTTGGAAGGTTCTTATATTCACCGATCTTCCCTTGATAGTCCCACATAAGTCCTTCTAGATATTATGTTCAAAATAAGTAATGAATACTTAAATCAAAATTACCTTTGTGATAGTCCTTCACCGTGACATCTACCTGTTTGGATCAACATCCTGCATACATGTTGACATATCTCCCAAAGGTTTCTATTCTCAAGGGTCTCCATTTTTATCAGACTTCCATCAGAGTCTTTACATCTTTTTGGGAGATGTCATAGTCAAATTTTTTTTGGTCTTTCGGATGTTGATAGCCTATAGCATGGTTGCACATTTCACGATTTGTTCCTTCCTTTCTTCACACTTTTCATTTCATTCCCAGGAGCTTCCAATCAGAGTTCCTCAATTGTAGTCAACCACCTTGTACTTCATATGAGGACATATTATGTTGATTTCATCTAGTGTGACTTGTGCCTTCCTGCATCCTCTCAGAGGAGGAGATCCTTTTCCCTTGATCATGCTTCTCAAGATAGAAGTAGTGATCCATGTTACTTGCAAACATACGACATGACATTATAATATTAAATACAAGCATACATACCTCATTTACCTTTAGGTCATCTAGGCTTCTTTCAGCAGCTTCCTTGATTGAAAAGATCTTCAACCCCTTGATCTGCTTCATCTCTTATGTCATCATACCATCATCCCATGAACTTCACAAAGTTCGAGTTCTTGATGAAACACTTTCTTCCTCTCTAGTTTGGTGAACCCTCCGATGGGGATTCCATTAGAGAATTTTGAGAATATTGCATATCCTGATCCGACATATGTTTCCTTTCTACAGATGTATGATGATGCATGATGAGACTTGTTCTGGATGACTTCTTCTTCTTTTCCCAGAAGTATAACTTGAGCTTTTTGATGAGGTTTCCAAGAGCTATATCCTTCATAATTGACTGTAGTAGATTTTGGACCAGACATCCTTCATTCTTCCTACGGTGATGTCTCGAGCTCTCGCTTCTAATGCTTCTACCATGATGTCATCTTCTAATATGATACGTCCTACCTTACTTGCAATGCTTCCTAGCTACTATTTATAGACCTGAAAAGTACTTAGTGGAGGAGACTCTCTTAGTCATAGTATAGTTCTCTTACATCCTCCTACTTTTGTTTCTTCTTTTAAGGTTCTTCAATTTATTCGGTAATATGGGCCTCTTCCATATATCTCTTGTTGTTGCCCTTCTTGAACTTTGGACAATTTCTCTTATAGTGCCCATATTCTTGACACCCATAGCACTGAACCTTTGATATGTCCTTCCTTTTCCCTTGAGGACCAAACTCTCCAAAATTTATCCTTTTGTTTGCCAAAGCAACATATGCTTGGTTTTGTTCGTTTGATCCCACATCCATCCTTGCCTTCAATCTAGTTTCTTCAATTTTGCAGAGAGGCCATAGATCATGGAATGTAGTCGCCTCTTTCTTCCCCTAAATGCTTGAAGTGAAGTTGCCCCATTCCTCTGGTAGTGCATTTACACTAATATGGTCATCTCTCTGTCAGACATTATTTTGCCTAGATCTTGAAGTTGATCTCTTATTTCAGAAATCCTCATGAAGTATGAGGTTATTCCTTGTTCCTTGGATATCTTTAATTTGTAGAGTTCTTGATATAGAGATATTACTTCTCTTGCAGTACTTACGGAAAACAACTCTACCAATTTGAGATATATTTATTTTGAAGTGTTTAGTTTCGATACATATGGTATGAGGGAGTCCTTGATGTATTCTATGAGAATCCTCCAAGCTCTCACTTCCCCTTTCATGCATTTAGCAAATGTTGGAGCATCTGCTTTTCTTTTCTTCCATGCAAGGAAATTTGTGGTCTTGTTGAAGGCCCCAAAAATCGGGTCAACAACAAGGGGGATACCTGCTCGGTCGGGACCTTGGTTGGCAGCTCCTTATCCGTTTGGTATAGCGGGTCCGACTGGGGATATGGGACCAGTTTCCCAATTCAGTGTGTGTGTGAGAAAGATGGGTATTTATGTTCTAAATGGAATACTTCTATCCTAATTCTAATCTAATGCTATGCTGTTGTATTCTAATAAGCAGAAAAAATATCAAAATTTATGCTAACCCGGGGTGTGATCTTTCTTCTATGCGATCTAAAAAGATTTCAAACAATAACTGGTAATAAAGATCATTAAGCTATTATAAGAAAA
>APFE031504498.1:67930-90966 GCA_000404065.3 Pinus taeda | reverse complement strand
AGATGTGGCGGCTAGCCAGGGACAAACCCCACAATGTGTGGGGAAACCCTTTGATCAAATCTTCTTTTATCTTCAACATTTCAGCAGAGAGAAATAGTACAATAAATCTGATTCATATCAGCAGTAGCAAACCCTAGATCAGCAGCATCAGCATTAGCAGCTTCATTATCAAACTAGGGAAAATGATATCTCACAAACCGACCGTCGGATTGACTTCATTCCACCACCAAAAGTTGCGTCTTCCAGAGGAGGTTCAGATGAACCTACAGCACAGTTCAGATGAGGAGATCTTCTAGGCCACCCAGGTCAATCTTTGCTTCTGCAATTGCAGCTTCAGTTTCAGCAGTTTCCGGCTTCAAACTAGGGCAGTCGATATCTTGCAAACCGTTCATCGGATTGACTTCATTCCACCACCAAAAGTTGCAGATTTCAGAGGAGGTTTAGATGAACCTATAGCGCAGTTCCAAAGAGGAGATCTTCTAGGCCACACAGGTCAATCTTTACTTCTGCAGTTGCAGCTTCAGGTTCAACAGTTTCCGGCTTCACATGTGTGAGAGAGAGACCCATTTCTACGCAGTAGAGAAGAGACTCATTTCTGCGTAGTAGAGAGAGAGAGATGTGATGAGAAGAGTGAGTGAAAATGAGGAAAATTCCTCTTATATTTATACACAACTGATGATGTTTGAATAGATGCGACTGTTGGGCTTCTGAGCCTACATGAGTTGTAGGTCGGCTTGATAATAATTCCATAATCAAAATAAATTCATATCTCCATGAATACTTATCGGAATCGGATGATCTTTATATCAATCCTACACCTTTCAACGAGAGGAATCTAATAAAAATATTATCAGCCATGAATAAGATGACCCACATGAAGTTTTTCCCTGATTGCCAATTTTAACATCAAAGGAATGGGACCACACAGGACCAAGTGGACCTAGTCTAGGGTAGGAAGAAAGAGTATGGAAACCAATGATGTTCTTACGCTAGACAAGGTGGGGGAAAGGATCAAAGAAAGAATTTCCACTAGATGGCGTTGAATTGATCTTATGAGTTACCAGCCTTTGGTATGCTAGGGAAAAATTTGATCTCGGAGCTAGGGCTTGGCTTTTCTCCCAACTTCACTGTTGAAATGGCTTCAAAATTGGAGGATGCCTTGAGAAGACACCAGTGCAGGAGTCCCTAGGAGAATGAACTTGTTGGAGGGATAGTTTGTCGGGAAAATGATGCCCTATGTGACCCAACTTAGCTAGACCTCGGAAAAAGGTAAAAAAAAATGTGATTTTAGGTGACCAACTCTTGGTAGATCAGTACCTTAGTCTTGGGAGAATAGAGTCTATGATGAATATGAGTGAGAACCTTTGGTTCTTGGTCAAGGAGTCCTCAAGACCACTTCGGTAGCCTTCTAGGTCAAAGAGAAACAATCTTGCAGCTTTTATACTTCGATACACAAAGGAGATCGCTTATCAAGATCAATTCATTGTTAGAATTACCCCTAGGATATTTCGTTCACATTACATGGCCCATACATTGAGAGATGCTATAATAGAGACAAAATTCCACAATTTAAAGTTGTAAATGCATGTAGCAATTAGCCCTAAAAATAGCGAAAATCCCAGTCCAATGTATATGAAAAAGTAAAACAAGAATAACGTTAAAAGCATATAGTTACATATAATAGAATATATCTAACCATCCACAATTGACAAAAAAGAAGCTCCAAGATAAGATAGACCAATATCCACACATCAAAATTCATCCATAAAGCTCCAATTCTTCATCTAGAAAAAGTGTGAAATTCTCAAGAGAGAGAAAAGATTCAATCCAAAGTGATGATAAGCAAATGAACTCATTTCACTTGTATTTATATACTAATTAGGAGTTCGAATTAGCCTCCTTGGCCTACATGAGCCCCAAAAATAAAATAATGTTCTAATAATTCAACTTTTGGTAACAAGTCCACCAAACAAGCTCATAAATGAATGAATAAGCATCTCAAGAGGTCAAAAACTTATCTATGCATGTCGTAGGGCCCTCTAAGAGGCCTAACGAGGTCCATGGGTGCCCCTTGTAATAACCTGTGGTGCTCCAAATGACATGTGGGGGCACACAAGTGTCCTCATTGGTCTCCAAACAAATAGAAGATACTTGTAGATCACCTACAAGGGATAGGATAACGGTGTAGGTGATGCCACATCATTGTGCAAGTCTTGGATCATCTGTCAAGTGTATGGTGCAAATCTGGGGCCAGTTGGGCATGATGGATCAGGTGCATCTTCTTCGTCCAATAAGTGAACCACGAGCAATCTTTGAATGGTTGTGGGGATCCATGGAGTGCTCACTGCTGCTGTGGAGTCCCATGGCTCTCAACACACACCCTGCATGTGCCAATGTAAACCTGTATAAGGAGACCAAACCCAAGATGGAGACTATCTGCAATCCTACAAAAGATCCAAAGCGTCCCCTAGCCTTCCAGTCCAACTAGTCATTAGAGAAATCGAGTAAATGAGCTTACCAATCATGGACCATAGGTGGGGACTTCATAATGGGCTTCGAGATGTGCCAATGTCTCCTAAACTCCAAATAGGGTTAACCAAGTATCCTATTAAGTGGTTTCTAATTCTAAAGGGGATAATATATTCAAGGTACATCTCTCAAAAGGTGGTGGCATGTGACAGATAGGTGAATGAAATAGGGGAAGAGAAGGGGCAACCCTGGCCACATACTAGGTTACAAGGGTAGCTAATAAAAGAGAATCTCAAACCCAAGTTTATAATGTGTAGGAAGGAGCAATCGTGGTACATGAGGTGCCCCGACCTTGATTTTTCCACCCTTCTTTATATGTCTTTTGCCTTTTTACGATTTTCTTTGATTAATTGCTCAGGGCTCAACAGGTAAAAGCATAATGTATAAGATATAGTAGTGAACACCCCCTTTTATGGTAGGTCAGTTCATTTCTCACCAGGAGTTGGGACAATCATGGGTTCCTATATGATGAAGGAGGCTTATAGAACCTATAGGAACCAAGGTGATGACCATGATGATAGGATAGAGCTCATGTAATGGCTTTTTCCCATGTGTTAAATGTGTTTGTCCCGACCATCTTTTGCATTTTGTGGTACACTTTCCTGTTGAATGTGGCCAAATATGCTTTTATCTTTCTTTTTAGCTACATCAACCTCTGAGGCATCATTCCAAGCCTGACCCAAGGTGTGGGCAAGGGGAAGGGGCAAGCTAACCCTATGTGGACCTAATGGAAGAATGTGGACCCAAGTAGGGGAAATGAAGAACGGGGTAATAATGAGTGGAAAGGGGGGAACATAAGCAGATAAGGGATCAGGACCACGCAACCAAAATCTGGGTTTCCCATGAAATATTGTCCCTAAAGCCAAATGGTCAGTAAAAGAGATATCAAGGGACTAGAATGCAAATCCCCCCATTAATCCATGAGTGTCCATGATAAGAAAACTTCAATACTCAATTACCAAATGACAAGGCATACCTTTAGGTTCGGGAGGCCCACCTTTAAACATACGATCATGGCAGATGAGCGAGGGACCACATGGTTGGGTCAAGTGGCGAAGAAATGGCACAATGAACTAGTTGGTGGCTACAAGGGCCTGCTGGCTGCTAGCTAAGGACCATCTTGGAGAAAAAAAATTCTCTTAGGGATATCACCCACAAAATGGTGGTTAACAGTACTGATCTAGTAAAGACACACAAGCATATACATATAAATGAATTGTTGAACAACTAGCGAAATAGTTCATAGTACACAAAAAGCTTGTGAAGCAATTGTTGAACAAGACAGAAAGAAAGTTGCTAGGGAGAGGCCAATGGTCTCAGATAGATAGCTGCTAGTTTTATTTGTTTTGCAACTTTTGCTACATATAAGTTTATAACACATGATGATGAAATACTTTTAAAGTTTTATATATGTGAACTTATTTTGTTTGAGTCCTTGATTGGACAATTATCAGGGATCAGCAGGATTTGGTATCGCCTTTGAAGTTTGATGTATCATTTCTATTTGACATGATATATATCAGTGCCTTCTTCATATTTATGTGCCAATGTGTTTAGTTCATGTTGTTATTGCTTTATATGTTTAGAAATTTGAAAAAAAAAATGAATATATTATGCATTTTTTATGCTTGCCAATATTTGCCGATATTTTTGCCAATATTGCCAATAAGATATTTTCTAGACCCTCGCCGATATTTTGCCAATACTGATATTTTCAACACTGATTTTATTATTATTATTCTTATGATACTATTATATTATTATTAAAAAGAAATTTAATTCTCTCAATCATGGCTCTCAATAATGTTCTCTTGCACTCTCATTAATTCTCTTACACTCTCTTACTCTCATTAAAAGACTCATCATAAAAGATTCCTCTTATGCATGTCATAAAAGATTCCTCTTACAAGGCATGGCATGCAAGATTTCTCTTCCACACTCATTAAAGGCATGTCATAAAAGATCCTCTCACCCTCTCATCTAAGGCATGTGTTGCCTCTCCATAATGGAATTTGAATTGTCTCTCCTTAATGGCATGAGTTACTCTTCCCTAAATGACAAATGTAACGCCTCCTTAAGGAATGTGTATTGCTCCTCCTATATATATGTGTCTCATATCATCTCACCTCACGTACTTGTGCATTGTGAATTCGAACTTGAGAGAGAGTTGGGGAGACTTGAAGGAGATTGTCAAAGAGAGAGACTTGGAGAGTTAGCTCAGAACTTGGTAAGCCAAGGTTGATTATGTGTTTGCTTCAGTTGTTGCTACCAGTGATAGTCATGCTACAACTTGTTCAGATGTGGGTGAACTTTCTCATTCTCTTGATCTCTCATTGTACTTTGTATCTCTGTTGAACTATTGATATCTAAGAGAAGAAGAATTTGGTTGGGTTTTCCCCCCGTGGGTTTTGCCCTAGACATTGGACCTAAATTCTTTATGTCTCGTTGTGTTCTTGGGTGTCTACTATCGTGCATATGATTTATATAGTTTATGTTCTATCTACAATTGCTTAACTAATATTGCAACATAAAAAGTTTTGTAATAAGTGATTGTTACAGCATAGAGCATCAAAATATTAACATGGTATCATAGCTTTGGTAAAGACAATCTCAAGAAGACAAGCTCCATTCTCATTTCTCTTTTTGCTAGAATATCTCTTGTTGTCTACTCCATTTGCAGCTCTCCTTCTACTGAAATATCTCTTGTTGTCTGCTCCATTTGCAACTCTATTTCTATTGAAATATATCTTGCTATCCCTTCTACTTACAGCTCATTTTTCTGCTGAAATATTCCTTCTCATTTGTTGTTGAAATATCACTTGTTGCCCCTTCTTTCTTACTGCTGAAATCTTATTTGTAGCTCCTTCCATGCTACTGAAATCTTATTTGTTGCTCCTTGCTGCCGAAATAAGATCTCATTTGTTGTCGTATTTGCTACTGAAAGAAGAACCAAAATCATAGTACTTTCTTGTTTCTGCTCTTTCTAATTCTTTTCTTGCAGATTCTTGTGTATCGCTGGTTGGTTGATAGTGGTGCTGCAAGGCACTTTACTGGTTACAAAGAAGGTCTCTCAAATTTGGTTAAGAGGGAGACAAACCTGAAAATTATACTTGGAGATAATTCTACATATCCTATAAAGGGATCTGCTTATGTTTCTTTTTATCTAGATCAAGAAGTTTTGTATGTACCTAGCTTAAAATTTAGGTGTTGCATGTGTTTGATGATTATGGTTTTGGTATTTGTTGATGCATCTAAAAGTAAAGAACAATTTTACTTCCTTTATGCATGTGCAAGAAAGTGTTGTCTTGAAAAGATGTATAATGCATAAAAAGTTGTGAAAAAATAACTGATAGAAATTGAATGTTGAAGATAAATTGATTTTGATTCTCTCACATTATATGAGAAAGGACATAACCTTATGGGTTTTGGTAATTTTAATATTAAAGTTTACTGACAATAGTGGTTGCGGGTAACGATCATGACTTTTGCAAAAGATGGAATTATAGTTTTCTAAACTGACCTCTTTTGCAGTGAACAAAGATGGATTATAACTAATATCATTGCAGGGAATGAAGTCGATATGTATAATTATTATTACATACCTTCACTTTGGGATCAAGATTTGAAGATCTTTATAAAATCAATGGAAGACCTATCCACATATTGATTCATGATATGTAATCATCAATATAAACTATGGCACCAAATGTTCACTCATCTTCATTATTAAGCATTACCTCATGTGAGAAAGATGGTTTCCAAAATATCTGAGATTAGAGAGGATCATGATGGAGTTTGCTATGTGGTGTTCAAGAAGATGCATTTCTTCTACCAATGACATATGTCTAATCGATAGTGGTAATTTATAGAGGCCAAATCAAGAAGGAGCTCAAAGCTTCCTTCAATCCCCGTTAAAAAAAGATGGTAATTTCAAGTCTTATGTTGTTTATTTGTGTCATTGCTCTTGTTTAGATTTATCTCTATAGATCATTGATTATTCTTCCTGCATTAGTATTTGAACGATTCTTTCACTAACTTCTTGATGAGGATGCAATCAAGAAAAACATATCCTAAAGATTATTAGGGTCCAGAATAGTGCAGGAAGAGTAAACTCCAAGAGGACGTTGGTGCAAGGATAATGAAAGAGCCACTCTAACATCTAGAAAAGAAAGAAAGACATGCCTCATCACTGGGTATACTTTCATTATATTTATTTACTTTGTTATTATTGCTCTTGCTCTTGTTCTGGGATTGACAGGTACATTTGATGAATGTGAGAACCAAGTCCTCTGTATTGAGATTGAGGAAGATGTCGAGCTATCCCATTTTTTAATGGACCTGAGCTCAAGACTTTTGCATGGAAGATAGAATCAAGAAAGAGACCATCGTACCATATAACCCAGAACAAATGGGCACTTAAGGATCTTTGACTTCCCTATCTACTTTCATGTGCCAAAGGAAAAGAGTACCAAGTTGGAAGCTTTAGGTAAGAAAGGTATGACTGTTGGTTATTGTGAAAATTCTAAAGCTTACAGAATATATGTACCTGGACAAAGAAATATAGATTTTAGTAGAGATATAACATTTGATGAAGATGCAGCTCTTTGAGAAGCCATAGACACTCCTCTTCCTACTAATGTTGAAAGACAGGATGATGCCTTGGATGCACAAGAAGATCCCGAGCCTAAGCTTGATGTTGCTAATGAACCCATGGACTCCTTAGATCCTTCTCCATGTGCTAGAAAGAGATGATTATGGCTTCAAGACACTTTACAGGATGTGGATAGACATGTTGCTCCCCAAGAAACCTTCAAAGAAAGCAAGAAACCATGTTGGTTCCAGGGATATGTTGTAGCCATGAGCAACATTATTCAAGCTAAACCATGCACTTTTGAAGAAGCTATGAAGGCTCAAGTGTGGAAAGATGCAATGGTTGAAGAATATGAGTCCATCATTCATAATGATGTATGGGAAGTGGTTCCAAGGCCCCAAGGTTAATCTGTTGTGTCTTCTAAGTGGTTGTATAAAATTAAACATGGTGTTGATGGCAGTATTGAAAAATATAAAGCTAGCTTTGTGGCAAGAGGTTTCTCTCAGAAAGAGGGAATAAACTATGATAATATCTTTGCATCGATTTCCCATTAGACAACCATCCGACCCATTGTGGCATTAGCTGCAAGCCAAGGATTGTCTCTTCACCAAATGGATGTGAAGATTTTTTTTGCATGGCTTCCTCAAGGAAGAAGTATTTGTGGAGCAACCACAAGGCTTTGAAGCACATGACCAGAAACTTCATGTGTGTAGACAGAAGAAAGCCCTCTATGGTTTGAAGCAAGCTCCAAGAGCTTGGTATGCCTGTGTTGATAGCTTCTTGTTTTACCAGAAATAATGTTGATCCAAATCTTTACTTCAAGACAATCCAAGGTCTGCCTTTGATTTTAGTATTATATGTTGATTATTTATTTATGACCGATAGTGAACCTCTTATCTTCCAATGTAAGAGGGAGTTAGCTTTTGAATTTGACATGAAATATCTTCACTTAATGCACTACTTTCTGGGTCTTGAAGTATGGTAGAAACCTGGTGAGATTTTCCATTCTCAAGGAAAATATAATGTCAAGCTACTTGAAATATTTGGTATGACAGAATGTAAATCCATGAATACTCCAATGGAGATGAACTTCAAGAAGCTATGTATTGAAGTTGCAAGTCTTGATTTGGAAAATCCTTCCGTGTATCGCCCACTAATAGTGGTGTTAGTCCTTACAATTTCCTAGGCTGAAAAGGAAATCGAGAAGGGTAACCTCAAACCACTTCAGCTCAGTAGCTAGCCCTACTAAGCATGAGAGGGATCTGTCTAAGTCTCTTATCAGTGATATGACTTTAAAGCAAATGAGTTTTAGGCTAGATATGTATAATTGTTTGTGTTGGTGAAATTTAGATTTTAGGGTTCGCTGGACTAGGGTTTGGAAGCACAGATTAGGTCTAGGTTGTATGAGTGCAGAAGCAAATATAGAAAGGAGCTAGGTAACAAAAGGCCATAGTGTACTTGAAATATTGTCAATGTAGTACAGAATAGAAAGTGTAGAAGAGACTAATGAGCATAAGTAAGCATGAGTTCATTAGCTTTTAGAAGACATAAACATAACTATGAAAACCATATAAACAGAGCATGAGATCAAGAATCCTGTCTATTTCACTGCAAGGCATCCATAGAAAGAAGACATATCATGTGGATAAAGATGTTTTAACCATTAGAAAACAGATAAAAAGAAGAACAAACACCAGGAACTCACTGGGCTAGAGTTCCTTAAAAATAACTGCAATCGTCTCTGTATTAGCTGAGAAGATCATTACATGCAAGCCTCCTCCACAGAAAGTCCAACCCAACTCTCTAAAAGAGAAATGATACATATAGACTCACTTAGACCACTTTCTCACCTTCAGGAGTCGAATTCCTAGGTGGTGGAACTGACTCCAAGATTCTCTCAACCAACAAGTGAGAGTGAGAAGGTGAAACTCAAACACTTCTTGGAGAGTTTGTTTAGGAGTTTGCTTCCTTATTGAGGCCTATTAAATATCAAAAACAACCTATCATGTACATTTATTCATGCCTACATCACCTAGCTTTGAAACAAGTGCCATTACATTAAGAGTTTTGACTTTGACCAAGTCAAACTGAAAGCTAAAAAATTTACACAGAGAAATTTACAATTAAAAACACAGGAAATTGCAGAAGTGCAATGCTGACTTTGAGTCCACTTTCAGGTGCCTTCCTGAGGTCCAAATGAGGATCTGAGAGAATGGTCAACTAGCTTTGTTGGGAGCAAGATCCCCCAAGGGCAGTTTTGGGGTTAAAAGCCCATGTGTTTGTAATATTATTGTAAAGACTCCGCATTTTGTGATCACAGAGCGCGAAGGTATTAGGTGTCACAATAGATAGTCTGCCCTTAGTTTTGTAAAGTAAAGTCGGCTGTAAGAGATCTACCCATGGTCCGTGGACCATGGGATTGTGTAAAAAGGGCTAAGCTCTAAGTAGTTAGAGGCATCAATTGATCAATGGGATAAGGAAGAGAATCATAGCTTTGAAGCAAAAGTTTAAGTCTTGGGTTGTAGCATAGGTAGAGGCTCTGCAGCTGAGTGCACAGAGGCCTAGGGTAGAAGTCCACAGCTAAGTGCGCGGATCCCTGCAGCTGTGTGCGCAGGGTGAACAGAGTCTGTAACACTTGAAAGATATTAATAAAAGAAGTTATTCTGAAATTTCTGTGTATTTGTTCTGTTAATGGATTTGGAATGTTGTGTATGAATTTCCGTTATTATGCTTATATGATGCGCGATTGAATGCAATTACATTGAATAATTAAACGCAATCACAAATATTTGCTTATGCAGTGATAACTTTAAGTATTTGACAAGATAAGAAAATCACTTAGGATAATTGAGGAATCTGCAAGCACACTACTACAGCAGTGCGAAAGTACCTGAGCTACAGGTTAGAGCTGCGCAAAGGTCGATCGTGTACTTTCGCGAAGGTATTGAAAGCCGGAATAGAGGGTTTGTCTTACAAGACCTAGGGCAAGATCATCTGCGCGAACGCAGGGATAGAAAAGATCAAACGACATCACAACCATCTCAAGGGTGTGGAAACTTGATTTCAGCATCCCCCCATACTGCTTCGGGTGAGACTTCGGTCCGCGCTTTGCAGGCTGATGCCAAAAGGGCCAGTTATGTAGGGATTTGTTTGGCTAAAAAACGTTGAACCTGGGTCAGGCCCCCTCAAGCCAACAAATGATTCCGTTGCCGAGACCGGAATCTGCTTAAGAGATGTGTGATGTCGTATCACTAAAATCCAACTAAGAAAGATATTGGAGACTGGTTGGATAGAAAGATCCACAAATTCGCGACACAGGAGAACAGAAACCCGCGACTGTTAAAGGAACATTGGTTGGCCCGATACTTGTATACAGAGATCCACGAAATATTTTTTTGCTCTTTCCCTATTGAGCTATACGAGGGGATCGCGAAGCTAGCAGATAGCCAAGGAAAGTGGAAACTTGACGGTCCTATTCTGTGGACCCCAGAGGTAGTGCAAAGGTTGGAAGCATCAGAGGATAAGATCGTCCGCACTATCGATCATTGGCTCGATTGCGTCATAGGAGAATTTGTGACTGAATTCACGGTCGACACCTTAGTCAGCTATAGCGAGGTAGGACCACGCTTTTTGAAAGGACCGCGAGTTAAGTACGTAAAATCTTTGAATACTTGGATAAAAATGTTGTTGTGCGAAAAACAGGTTATGCAACTACCTTGATGTTCGGGACTACGCGAAGTGGAAAAACTTACAGGAACAAAAGAAATAAGGGTCCGGAGTATAGCCCCTTGATTTCACCTCCGCAAAGAGACAAAGAAGGGATAGCAAAGGTTTCTCCGCGAAGTGTTATCCAGAGAATAAGACAAGGATTCCTGCGAATACCACCTCCACCCACACCACCTCCGACTTCACCACCATCGCCTCTGACTTCACCGATACCACCTCCACCTCCACCGCAGTTCATTATGGCAAACACAGTGAAGTTGCCTTTGTTTAAAGGCTTGGGAAATGAGGATCCGAAACAATTTCGGTTCGTTGTGAGGGCTATATGGGAAGCCCAGGGTGTTACAGATGATCATATAGAGAAGGCGACACTGGTTAGTGCTCTGCAAGATCACGCACTAACCTGGTATATTAAGTACTCTAACGATAACCCTAATGCTAGAGTAGCGGACATCCAGACAGCACTAAATAGGGAATTTAGTAGGCCTAAATCTGAGGCACAGTTGATTGTGGGATTCAAAGAGATTGTGATGCAACCAGGCGAGACGCCTTGGGAACTAGATCAGAGGCTAAAATTTACAATCCGCAAAGCCAACATGAATTTGACAAATGGACAACATCGTGAGTGGTTTGTGGCTTCGTTACTACCAAACTTAAGGAGTGCGTTGTTGCAGCAAAAGATAACTCAGGTAGAGGCCTTGGAGATTGCCATGAGACTACATGAGACTCCGATGTAGGATCCTAATCTAGGAGTTCAGCAGATTCATGCGTAGCTGAAGAATTTGTGCCTTGAGATGCAAAGTCTGAAGCAGAATAGAACGGTTCGACCAAAGGTACACGAGGAGGTATGGTGCTTGAAATGCAAGAGTCAGGGTCATGACAAAGACCATTGCCCGGTCTTTGCAAATTACCTTGCAGGAGGACCGATGCCTTTAAAGCCAGAAGCTCAAGCAGGACCTAGCGCGGGGCCTGCATTATGGTGCGCAATCTGTCAGGTAGCCGGCAAACATGCCACAGATAACTGTCACTTGCTACAGAAGTATGTACAAGCACCGCAATAGTTATTCTGCAATTTTTGTAGGTCAGTAGGACATGATGAGCATACTTGCAGGAGCTATGAATTGATGATGGATAAAACTCCAGCCTACAGGGTTCAGGCTAAAACACGGCCCCTTGACTAGAATGCAGGGATGGCCAGGACAAGATTTCGAGGGCGCGGATGAGGCCAAGGCAGAGGAGGACCTGGCAGAGGTCGAGGACAATTGATTTTCTATAATTGCAAAGGACTAGGACACTATGCCCGCGATTGAACTAGTCCAACGCGTCCGTCGTAGAATTGCACGTTGTTTGATCATGAAGTGGAAGATTGTTCTACGGTGATAGCTAGCATACGTGACCAAGGTGCGCTACCACCTCCACCGACTCAAAACATACAGATGATGAGATCTGAGCCGCGCGAAGAAGATCCAAACGTAAATATAGTACTCAGAAGTGGAATCACGACAAGAGATGACAAGGGGAAATAGCCAGTAGAGAGTACATGGGTTCGCAAAGTACCGGCGAAAGAGGTTGTGTTTGATTTGGAGTCTGCTCATGAAGCCTTCATGGAAGCTAAAAAGAGCTTCGCTGAGGCCTCCACCTCATGAAGCAAGGATAAGCCTGAGCCGGAAATGGACCCCTTTATGCTCACAACTTTCCTGGAAACTTGTATGAAGTTACTGCGCAACAGTAAGGTAGTAAAAGGGTTACAAGAACTCATTAATAGATGCGTTGGAACCACGTCAGATGAGCCACGCGTAGTACGAAAGATTGGCAAGCACAAAACAAGGACAGGACGGGAGATGAGACTGACGCACAAATAGGAGAGTATGAAATGGATCAGGTCATTTTGGACCTAGGGTCAAATGCGAATGTCCTACCAAAGCGGACTTAGGAATGAATGGGGAGACTTGCGCTGCAATGGTCTCTGATTCAATTAAGGATGGCGAATCAGCAGAAAATCATACCCATGGGGCGGCTGCAGGGGGTGATAGTGGATATTGAGGGAGCGAATGTGCTGGCCGATTTTGAAGTAATAGAGATAGTGGATGACAGCAATCCCTACCCTGCGCTCTTGGGAATTGACTGGGCTACTGATATGAACGCGGTAATCAATCTGAAGAAGCGAAAGATGATCTTTGAGAATAAATCGTTGCACGTAATAATACCCCTAGATCCTATTGAAGGATCGCGCTATACGAAACCAGTCTGTGACTATGAGAGTGATGACGACCTGAACTATATCTATAAGATAACAGTGAAATCAAGATTGGGTGAATCCCATCGCGGATGGACGGATTACATGGGACCCCAAGAGTTCCTGCACTTCGGACTCTGACAAAGAAATAGAATGCTGGCAGAATCGGTTACATGAAGTAACTACGCTGAATTGCAACATGATGACCCGGTCGTTGCGATGTGTCATCAGAGGTAAGAAACTTGCCTACATATGATGGTATAAATGAGGTAGATATCTTTTTGGATGCATTTGAAAGGGAAGTACCAGAAAAGCAATGCTTCCAGGCCTTTGACTGGGCACTACGCACTATGCCCGCAAGATGGTGGGTTACGCACAAAGGAAGCTTTGATGATTGGCGCGAATGTAGGAAGATGATGAGAACACGATTTCGGAAGCCTAAGATGCGACTGACAGACAAATACTATGGGCAGAATGATCCGCACGCGCATCTGGCCAAATGGACGCACTCTTATGGAGAAAAGCCCCAACCTGAGTGGGTGCACCTATTCTGTCATACCTTGGATGTTATCCCAATGAATTGGTATATAGAAACAGAGCTCTACCATGGGACATGCGAATGGGATATCCTGCGCGAAGGATTCTTGATGACATTCAGTTTAGAGGACAGGTTTGACAGTATTGACGAAGCGCTACAAGAGATGAAAGCAGCCATCTTTAGGATACAGTGGGATTCTTTAAACCTGATTCAGCCTGAATGGCCTACTCAGCTAAGCTGAGTCACGCGCTTGAATGTTATAATGTAACTGTTGAAGATGAGGATGAAGATCCACAAAAGATCAACATTCCAGAAACCGAAGGACACCGCGAGGTTCAAGGACCGCAGATTGAGAACCATGATATAACCGAGCCAGTGAAAGCAAAACAAGTGAACATTGGTACGGTGGCAGAGCCCAAATTCGCGAAGATAGGAGACTACTAGGACGACACGACGGTGGATAAGATCGTTGAACTGCTCCGCGAATACCAGGACTTATTACCTACCAAGTTTACAGATCTGAAAGGAATAATTGGAGACCTAGGAGTGATGAAGATCATGTTAAAGCCCGATGCGAAGCAAGCTAAGCAGAGGCCTTACCACCTCAATCCGAAATACAAAGAGAAGGTCCGCTTAGAGCTAGACAAAATGCTAGCGGCAGGCATCATTGAGCTTGTGGAAGAATCCGATTGGGTAAGCCCAATGGTGGTGCAAGAGAAGAAGCAGAAGGATGAAATAAGGATATGCATGGATCTAAGAAAAGTGAATGACACTTGCATGCACTATCCTTTCCCGACTTTGTTCATGGATGAAGTGTTGGGCAATGTAGGTGACCAGGAAGCATATTCCTTTACTGATGGGTTCTCTGGGTACCACAAAATCAAAATCGCGCCGAAGGATAGCAGCAAGACAACCTTCATGACTGAGTGAGGTCACTTTCAATACATTGTAATGCCGTTTGGATTGAAGAATGCATCTGCAATCTTTTCGCGTGTGGTTGTTGCGGCATTCAAGGAATTTATTCATAAGTTCATGGAGGTATATTTTGATGACTAGACTGTATTTGCGCTGGTTAAGCGCCATGTAGCGAGCTTGCACTTGATGTTGGATACCTATCGAAGATACCAGATCGCGCTCAATCTCAAGAAGTGTCTATTTTGCGTTCCTTTTGGGAACCTATTGGAGCATGTGGTTTGCAGACAAGGAGTGATGGTAGACCCCACGAAGATTGCAGTGTTACTGAACTTGGAAGCACCGAGGAGTATGAAACAGTTGCGCGCTCCTCTTGGACATACGGGCTATTACAAAAAGTTTATCAAAAGCTATGCCCAGATCACCGCGTTGATGGAAAAAGTTTTGAAGAAGGATGTCACGTTCTGCTGGAATGATAACTGTAAGAAAAGTTTGGATATATTGAAAGAAAAGACGGTTACCGCGTCGATTCTAGTCTTCTCGAATTGGAAGAAAGAGTTCCATGTACATGTCGACGCATCATGTATAGCGCTGGGGGCAGTACTAACGCAGGATGGCGAAGAAGGCTTGGACCATCCTATCGCAATCGCAAGCCGCAGATTATCCAAAGCAGAGAAGAACTACTCTACCATTGAACGCGAGGGGCTAGCTATCGTGTATGCGCTCCAGAAGTACCGGCACTACTTGCTAGGAGGCCATTTAAGATGTATATGAATCACTACGCGCATCAATAAGCCTGTGTTGGGGGCGCGAATTTGCAGATGGCTCTTGTTGTTCTAAGAGTACAATTTTGAAGTTGTTGTGAAGCCTGGACGATTGAACGCGGGACCAGACCATCTACCACGCATCGAAACAAGGGAGGAACCTACTAACTTGGAAGAAGGATTGCCTGATGCATAGCTATTTGCAGTGCAAGTCGCAGATGGTCACTTCGAGGATATATTACACTTCCTAACAATAGGAACTGCACCGAAGGGATACCCTTTCCAGCAAAAGAAGGAATTAGTGGTGCGCGCGGCAGATTTCTCTGTCATTGTTGAGCATCTATACAAGATGGGGACTGATGAGATATTGCGACAGTATGTACCTGTGTTCAAACGAAGCAGCATCCTCGCGAACGCTCATGGGGGCGCCGCGAGAGGACACTATGCAAGCAGAGCAACCGCGCAGAAGATTCTACACGCAGGGTTGTGGTGGTCAACCCTTCATTAGGATTCAAAAGCATATTGTAAGGCGTGTGATGTATGTCAACGAACAGGCAAGCCATCGCGAAGGGATGAAATGCCTTTGAATCCACAAATGACGTTGTAACCCTTTCAGAAGTGGGCAATAGATTTTGTAGGACCCGTTCAACCACAAGGAAAGACAGGAGCAAGATACATTATCACTGCGACAGAGTATTTGACTCGTTGGGCATAAGCGCAGCCGGTGAAGGATTGCACGGGCGCGACTGTCGCGAAGTTCTTATTTGAACATCTACTGACATGATTTGGATGTCCAAGGATCTTGATGAGTGATCGTGGTACGCACTTTCTGAATGAGACGATCAGCACACTAACGGGGGAATTTCAGGAATATCACCAGAAGAGCACACCTTATCACCCGTAGGCTAACGGGACAGTGCAGGCATTCAACAAAGTGCTTGAAAATGCGCTGACCAAGGTTTGTAATGCTCAGCGAAGTGATTGGGACCTACGCATACCTAGTATTGTGGGCTTATCGAATGACATGCAAGAAGTTGACAGGACAAACCCCTTTTAGGCTTGTCTATGGTGTGGAAGTTGCAATGCCTATGGAATACATCGTGCCTAGTCTGCGCATAGCAGCGCTCACAAGTATGACAGATCGTGGAGCCCTGGAAGAGAGGCCCGCGCAGCTAGATGAGCTCAAAGAAGAAGGATTTTTGGCTAGATTTCACCAGCAAGTCCAAAACTAGCATCAAAATGCCTGTCATGATCGACACATCAAGTTGCGCACATTTAAGGTAAATGATCTGATTTTGTTGTATGATAGTAAGTTTGATAAATTCCCTGGAAAATTCAGGATGCACTGGTTAGGGCCTTATGTTATTAAGGAGATTACCGACGAGGAGCAGTACAGCTGGTCAAGTTAAATGGAGGACCCTTCCCAGGAAAGGTGAATGGCAGTCACTTGAAGCCATACATCGGCGGTCCAGCCAGGTGACTAAATGAATGTAGCACAGTCTTAGCGCTCCAAGCAGCTCAAAGGAGGCATGGGACTATAAACTACACTACCCAAGTTGGGGAGCTGCGTGATTGGAAAATGGTGCAAAGAAAGGAAGTGTCACTGGGTCCGTGACAACCCGAAGGGAGCTGCGCTACCCAAGGATAAATCGCATAGGTCAGCTGGAAAGTGACCATTAAGGACACTGTTCATGAAAAGACGGCAGAAGTGAGGCCAAATGGAGCATGTGGCCGGCATTTAAGACGAAATTTATGGTTTAGATCCTTGAAAATTTGTCGCCAATCCGGTATTAATGAACCGATTTCGAGGGGAATGGTCGAATTTGAATTCAAATTGCCCTATAAATTACAAGTGGCTGCCTAGCGAAAAATACTTGGCAATTTGAGAATTGAGTTGTTGCGCTCTCAGGGGCACATGAACTATGAATTCTTTCAAGACCTGGTAGCGAGTCCAGCGTTTGAACAATTGTCAAAAGAGACACAAGCACTAATGAAAAGCGTCATGTCAACCCGTGTAGAAGCCATGAACACCGAAGGAGTGGCCGCAGAGGAAAATGTGCAGGAAGTTGATATGGGGACCGAAGTAGTTGCCCCATAAGTAGCCGAAGTACTGGCGGAGGTCCCTAAATCTCCTAGAACGTCGAGACTGAAGCCGACCGAAGCCAACCCCAACCAAGGAGACCATGAAAGATAAGAAGGGCAAGCAGCCTACCGTCTCGGTGCGCACGTCGCCAAGACGAAACCCAACCAAGCCCACTTCCCAGGAGAAAGGCAAGGCTATAAACCTAGAGCCAGAAGAGGAGGATATTGAAGAAATCCCCATGGACAATGAAGATGTGGGAGTGGAAATAGAAGAGGTTGAAGACCAAGGTGTAGACCCTATTACACGGTTGTCGAAGTATGTCCCTCCGCACAAGCCTAAGTCCAAGGTCCCCAAGGACATTGATGAAAATAAGACTCCCCTGCAAAACCCATCGCCACCAGATGAGATCACTTTTGACAATCCGCGTTTGGCACGGGTGCCGATTTTGAAGCTTGAAGACTGGGACTTGGTGGACCATGAGAAGTTCCTGCACCTGGCGACCAAACAGTTGATGCGTTGCGTCATAGACACATAGACGGGGATGACTGCACTGGAGCTGCAAAAGTGGCTTAAAGGAGTAGAGAACGTGGGATTACTCAACCTCCTCTAGCTGCCGCACTATAACCGTACCCCTGTGAGGGTTTTAGTCATCAAGCAGCTGTTGTGCTTGGTGCATGATGGGTGTCTGTGGTTGGAGGAGCCGATACCCATCACCAATATGTTAATTCACCGCAACACACGCCTGTCGTATACAGGCGAAAATTCAGCGATGATTTTTGGTGGTGTGTTGGCGCTCGCAGAATCGATGAAAGAGAAGTTTAAATTGGTGAAGAAGTCACGCAGGTATGCAATCTCCAACATCTGCAACTCAGCTATGAAGGTGGCAAGGCAGATCCTTGCAGGGAAAGTGATGCAAGAGTGCCGCATCGGCGAGGTGTCAGCACCTGTCGTCGCGCTCGCATAGCAGTGCGTGGAAGGAGTCCAGTTTAACTGGTCGAACTACCTTCGCGGCAAGTTCCTGGCCAACTATCGCGAAGCACGAGAGCAGAGCAAGACGTTCCACTACGTGTGGCTCTTTCTCTCGATTGTGCTTGTAGCATGGGAGCTACTGGAAGAAAGCCAATTCCCCTCGATTGCGCCGAACCTCCCTGAAGCAGCGAAGTACACTTCACTGTGGGCAACCAAGGATGCAGAGCGCATTCGCGACAGCAAAATCTTCTGGATCCTGATGGAAATGAACATCAGGATGGCTATCAATCGCAAGCCGCGATTGTCGCCAACGGTATATGCTAACCTGCAGAGCTATGCAGAATTCAAAGCTGATTTCCATCGGATCTCAATCAGCGCGTGGAAGGACCCTGCGCAGAAGTGGTACGATCTGCCGTACCTAGCCACAGATGATGCCATTGATGCAGTGTTGGATAAATGGCCAGCGGAGTGGTGCACCTCCATGGACTTAGCAGTGGGTGGAAGCAAGTCCGCCACACAAAAGAAGAAGGACGAGGCCAAGCTAAAGATGGTGCAGATGGTCGAGAAGAGGAAGAAGGACACCGCTGAGAAGGCCAAAGGAGAGTAGACAGGAAAGGAGGCAGGAAAAAAAATGGGAGGCACGGAGTGAGGCTCTGACAAAGGCGCGCAATCGCCTTCACTTGCAACTGAAGAAGAGGACACAGAGCAGCACAGAGCGGACCCTCAGGAGACGTCCGACCGTATTAAGTGCCCGAGAGAGCCGGAAAAGGGAGGGTCCATAAAGAAGTCCAAGGGGACCAAGACCTCGGTGTACCCCATCACATTAACAGAGGGAGACTTATACGATATCGGTGACACAGTCAGAGATGTCACCACGGAGGCCCTGCAGCAATTTGAAAAGCAGCAGCAGATCGACCTAGGGGCCATCCAAACTGGACTGCAAGAGTTGCAAGCCTGCGTGTTGCAAGTTGGTATGGCGTCTACTAGCTGGGCTATCAGCACATCAGAGGCTGCCGATATGCTATGCACAAAGGTTTCCAGCGCGCTAGCGCTGCTAGATGGAGCATTGGCAACATAAAATGAGGTTGACAGGCCCACAGTTAGCGCCTTGAAGGGAGTAGGATTGAACTTCGCAGCGCTCCCGCATGAAGCACTCCACTCTTTGCAGGATGGAGTAATTGCAGAACTAAGGGCCCACGAGCACCGCACCCTCTAAGTGATCAACGAACAGAGAATAAACAATGAGCAGATGGCCTTACAGAGGAATGTTGCCATTGCCGTCGAGGCCGAGGCAGACCAGCCAGAGACAGAAGATCATACAGCTTGTGGAGGAGGCCTACCGAATGGTCTCGGAATTGGCCATTCCAGAGGAAGAGCCAGTCGAGGTCTGCATCTGTAAATTGGCCACAAGGGTGCGCGACACTCAGATGGAGATGGCGGGGGTTCAGTTCAAGCTGAACATGTAGATTACAGAGCTCCAGTTGAGGGCTCAGCCTTCGACACCACTAGAGGTAAAGGAACAATGAGTAGCTACTATAACAAAAGTAGTTGTGGCAGTGGAGATTGCAGTAGCAGATTGCACACAATTGTTTGAACAATCGTTTGAGGTCTTGACTGGCTTGCAGGAGGACCCAAACATCCAAAGGCTTGAGACGAAAGCACGCGAACTCCAAAAGCATTATGACGAAGTTAAGGGCACAACACGAACCATCACGCTGACACAAAGGTTAGCCAAGATGCAGTAAGCCAAGCAGCTGAAGGAACAGGTGGACACAGCGCTCCACAAAGAAGCGGTGCTGAAGGCACAACTCAAACCCTGGTTGGAAGAAGCTTATGTGGTTACATGAAACATTGAATGCAAGCTTGCGACTCTGCAAGCGACACAACAATAGCTTCAGGCCAATAGCGCAAGGGCAGTAACTGAGAAGACAGTCAAGGATGCGAAGCAGGCAGCAACTCAGTGCACAGTCGAAGTTGCGGTCATCAGGGTCAAGCTGGACGAGGTTCGCGCAAAGATCTCCGCGTCTGTCGAGTGACTCGAGGGCGAGTCAAGATGTTTGTGTTGGGGGCCTGTTGGGAGCGGGATCTACCAAGGGCAATTTTGTGGCTAAAATCCCATGTGTTTGTAATATTATTGTAAAGACTCCGCATTTTGTGGTTGCGGAATGCGAAGGTATTAGGTGTCACAAAGGGTAGTTCGCCCTTAGTTTTATGAAGTAAAGTTAGCTGTAAGAGATCTACCCATGGTCCGTGGACCATGGGATTGTATAAAAGGAGCTAAGCTCTAAGTAGTTAGAGGCATCAATCGATCAATGGGACAAGGAAGAGATTCATAGTTTTAGAGCAAGAAGTTTAAGTCTTGGGTTGTAGCGTAGGTAGAGGCTCTACAACTGAGTGCGCGGACCCCTGCAGCTATGTGCGCAGGGTGAATAGAGTCTGTAACACTTGGAAGATATTAATAAAAGGAGTTACTCTGAAATTTCTGTGTATTTGTTCTGTTAATGGGTTTGGATATGTTGTGTATGAATTTCCGTTGTTATGCTTATATGATGCGCGATTGAATGCAATTACAATGAATAATTGAACGCAATCACGAATATCTACTTACGTGGTGAGAACTTTAAGTATTTGACAAGATAAGCAAATCACTTAGGATAATTGAGGAATCTGCACAGCACACTGCTACAGCGACGCGAAAGTACATGAGCTACAGGTTAGAGCTGCACAAAGGTTGATCATGTACTTTTGCAGAGGTATTGAACGCCGGAACAGAGGGTTTGTCTTACAAGACCTAGGGCGAGATCACCTGCACGAAGGCAAGGATAGAAGAGATCAAACGACATCACAACCATCTCAAGGGTGCAGAAACTTGGTTCCAGCATCCCCCCATACTGCTTTGGGTGAGACTTCGGTCCGCGCTCCGTGAGCTGATGCCGAAAGGGCCAATAGTGTAGGGATTTGTTTGGCTAAATAACGTTGAACCTGGGGCAGACCCTCTCAAGCCAACAAGATTTTTAAGTCTAGTTTCCAGAACACCTTGAATTTTTTAAAATGACGTATGGGAAGACTTTCAAAAATCCATTCTCCCAAGGTCACTCCAGGAGCGCATCGCCTGTCAAAAAAGGGTCTAGAAAGCTAACTTTTGGCCACTTTTTTCCACTTTTCTCAAAATCTGAACCTCCTCTGGAAAATCTGAGCAAATTTGTTTTTAGAGGATGGCAAGAGATTTCCAAAAATGTAGATTTCTCCTAAAATGGATGCCAAAGGAATTGCTGATTTTCTGAATTAGGCCTCAAAATTTGCAAAAAACCAAAACTGATTAGAATTTTCTCAAAATTGGCCAAGCGCTGTAAAATGATGCATGTTAAGCCCTCATAGATGCTTCAGCAAGAATCTCCAAGTTTCCTTCATCTTTTTGGTCCTTTTGGGCTTCTTTGAGCTTGTTCTCCAGCTGCTTGACCTTGACATTACAAATCATGTTCTGAGCCTGGTAATGGTGTGCCATGTGCCTTAGCAGCTGATTGTCTCTATTTGCTTTCTCTAGAAGCTTCTCCAAGTGCTCATTGACCCTGTTTAGCCCAATGTTACCAGACTCGGAATCGGCAATAAATCGGTGAGGCAAAAGAGCGAAGAGTTTTAATCGGATCGGGAATAAATCGAGAAAAAATCGGCACAAAATCGTTGAATTCATTAAATAAAAATATACACATATATTGAATTAAAAAAACCATTTTTCATTAATATTGGGTAAAGGCATGTTCAAACAATGCATAATATCAATAGATGTCCAAAATATCATGACTAAATAAGTATCTCATATATGTTATGAGTCCACACATGATCCAAAGCACTGAGTCTTGAGTCCTTAGAAGCATATGCTTCTAAAAGTTTACAAAAAAGTTAGAAACAGAATACTAATCAGAAAAAAATCAGCAACTAAGAGTCTAAGACTCTTAAGAGTGAGAACTAGAAGCGATTCCATCCACTCCTTCGCTTGCTTGACTCTCAAAGTTCTCCAAGTCATGAAGGCTTAAAAGAGGAGGCTCATCTAATTGAACCCAGTCTGCTGCATTTGTAGCTTGCAAATCTATCTCTTCAAGGTCGATTGGTGAATGATCCATACCTGTCATGAGACATTGAAATGTGAATTAAAATTTCACTTTGAAGTTTGAAGTTTGAACTTTAAAAGTTTAAACTTTAAACTATAAACTTTTAAAGTACGAACTAGATTATGAAACCTTCAAATTCAAGCTCTCGAATCCCACCTTGTATTTGTTTGTTGCGGAGTCGTAGATTGTAATGGACAAATACAAGGTCATTCAAGCGTTTTTGTGTCAATCGGTTGCGCTTCTTAGAATGTATTTTCTCAAACATGCTCCAGTTGCGTTCACAACCTGAAGCACTGCAAGCTTGGTTTAAGATTCGAATGGCAAATTTCTTCAAATCTGGCGTATCACTACCAAAGTTTTGCCACCAAAGACCTAGCAAGTGGTAAGGGTTTGTGAGTAGGAGATTAGAAGTACTAAAAACTTAAAAAGAAAAGAAAATTTAATAAAGCATTTAACATACAAAATAAAGTTTAAACAAATTTAATGAATTGATGAAGCCTTCAAGCTGGGTACTTGGCAACATCTTAGACCTTTGTCTTATAGCACTGGTATAGGCAAACAATTTAGATGGTGCCCTATAAT
>APFE031504498.1:34575-67064 GCA_000404065.3 Pinus taeda | reverse complement strand
CAAAAAAGGTGTTTATGTTTCCACCTCCAGTGTTGAAGGAAGGAGTTGAAGGACTCGCATGGCTTTGAGTTTGACTTGGCCTTGGAGGCATGTGTGGAAAACTTGGGAACGGCATTGAGGATTCAACAGATTGAGGTGACATGGGGCTAGTGGTAGAAAAAGTATCAACTCCAACAGTTCCTATTTCAGCATTTTGCTTTGCTTTCTTGGCATTATACTGCTTTAACATATCAAGGGCCAAGGTTGCTTGGTATTTGACATTTTCGTCAACTTTGCCACAAAGACTTATATCATGGCCAGGTATTTTTGCAAGGTGGAACTTGAATCTATAAATGCCTCCACTACATTCCTTTTGGCAAAATTTACAAAGGAGCATGGCTTTTCCGGGAATCTTGTCACAATAAGCCCAAGCAAAGTCCTTCTCTCTTGGCATTGTCGTTGCTTTGAACTTGTGTTTAATTTGTGGCTTCTGTTAAGATTTGGACTTGGAGTCTGGCTTCTATTTAATTTGTAATTTTATGGCTCCTGTGAAAGACAACAAAAAATAAAATTTAAAAATGATCCAAAAATAATAAAATTTAAAATATGCTAGAATTTAAAAAACTAAATGAAGAACTCAATGAACTCTCTCGTACTCTTATTGTTACAGTTAAACTAAAACAGGACTTTGTTCTCTGCCTCTATTATATCAGTTGGCTTTCCTTACAATTTTTGAAGGACTTTTATGTTAAATTAGAAGTCTACTATATGCATCATTAAATCTGATCATTAATATAGTAGTTGTAAAAATTGGATTCTAGAGTCTCTAAAATTCATAAAGAAATAAATCTAATTCACAGGGACTCTTGTTTGAACTTTGTAAGAATACAATTGGCTACAAATGTGTGTGTGCAAAATAGCAAATGCCAAAAATAGTATGTTCAGGATTAGCACAAGTAACATGCATAGCTCACACACCTGACTTCTAAATAGAACTCATTCAAATGATGAAAATGGTCTGAATTAGAAATGGAGGAGATACTCTGCTAGGGTTTTCCTTAGGAAGGTCTGCACCTGCAATTTCAGGGGAAGGTGAAGTATCCTGACCACATTTGTTGCCCATCCTCTCAAATTTACAACCTGCTCTGACAGTGTTTATTCTTGTGGCTGGCCTGCATGGCCTAGCTTGGCCTGACATAAGGCCAGCAAGGGCCATATGGCCATCCATTCCCCTGATATTGTCTACCCAGTTGTGGTGCAGGGAGCCACTGTTCAAGCCTTGAAGGATTGCAGTGAATTTTGGAGGATTGTTTAGGTCTGATATATCTATTATCGGCCCTGAAGTAATATGGATGACAAAGGCAATTAACATCTTTAAAGCATGTGCTCAGAGTCCTACACAACTTCTAGGCAAGCATCGCTGCACTCTACAACAATTATCTCCCAAATGACATGAACATTGAGTAAGAGTCCCAAGAGAATATGAAAAGTAATATGCATGACTTAAAAAGCAAACCTTCAGGCAGTTCACAACACTCTATAAACATTGTTGAATGTCCGGCCTTAGTAATTTATACGGATTCATTAACAACCCAAAGCAATGGCTTGAAAGTGATCAAAATTAAAATGACCAAACAAGGCAATAAGTCCTAAAAGGATAGGTCTTTTGAATCTTCTTGTATGCAAACAATGTGGCATTTCCACACCAAAACACACATTTAGGTAAAACCCAAAGAAACAACAAAAAGTAATATGGGAGATGAAATGAAAAAAACTCATAATAGATCTGCAGTTTGTCTACAAGATTTGCCAAATTTGAAATTTATGAAAGCTTTCTGCCTTCACTGTTGAATCAAACTAATAAAGCATATTTCACTAATTGCAAATGGGTACATTATTACAGGATCCAACTTGTGCATAACTAGCTAGGCCATACATATTATTACCTACAGGCTTCAGAGGAACTGTGTATCAAATTTATAATTTTATACCAATTACTTCCCTAAATATATCAATGTTTCTCTGAATATACATCTGATGTCATATCAAAAATTGTTCTATACTTCCACGATGCCATTTATAACTAAGCAGGACGGAGTTGAAACGTTAGAGAAACCATATATGAAACTGCAGAGAAACTGTACATATAATGTATACCATATAGACTGCTGCTAAACTGTGAATCGATGTCAAGATTCAATGTTGCTTATACATAATATAATGATGCCAATGAAATCAACCATTCATGAGTGTCAAGACCATATATAAAGTTTCATTACCAAACGCAAAGGAAATATAATCGCGGAGGCGGGAGGATGCAATGTTACGCTAGCGGCTAGTCGGTCCTCAACGCTAAAGGCGGCTCAGTAGCTCCAGATCGATACCCGGATGCAGCAACGCAGAGGCAGCAACGACTCAGCAAACGCAACAACTCAGCAAATGTAACTACGGCATACTCGTGCAGTATACAGTATACTGCATTCGGGGCCTCAGGCGATAGTTATAAACGCTCACTGCTTCCCGCCATTCGCCGAGACCGAAACCCGAAAAAAAAACTGGCGGGACTCGCCAAAAACACGCCGAATCGGCTAAATCGCCCGAATCGCGTTGACCACGAGTCAAACTCGGTCAACGCGAGTTGACTCGCAGAGTTTCCAGTCGGCTCGTTTAGCCGCCAAGCCGAGTTTTACTCGCGATTAATCGCCAAAGTCGGCGATTCCTGTTACACTGGTTTAGCCAATACTCTTTGTCTTGACTGACCTCTAAAGCAATTTTGTCCTCTAGGTCTAGCTCCTCATTCAATAAGATGTCTTTTTCTTCTTCTTGTAATGTCTTCTTAAGCCCTTTAGTTCTTGGCCTTTTTCTCTTACTTTTCCTTGTGTTCCTTCGGGCTCATTTGTCTCCATGACTGCTTTTCCCTTGTCGGCTTACTGCAATAGTTTCATTTGCTCTTTCTCCATGATCAATTGTTTTACTTTGAGCTGACTATTCTCTTGTTCAAGGAATGAAATGATGTATCTAGCTCTCCCCATGTTGACTGTAAGCTCCTTGATCTAATAGTCCTTATCTTTGATTGTCTATTGCATGCTTGAAGTCTGATCCTTTGCCACTAAATCAACTAGCTCAAACTCATGCTCAATTGTGTCTTTATCCCGCGCTGTTGATCCTTGCTTTATTGATGTACAAGGCTTGGCCCCTTTCTCACCATGAGAAGCAAGCACAAGCCTCTGCCCTCGCTTGTACATCCTAGTCACCTCAAGCTTAAGTGCTTGAGTTTTCTCAACTGATTTGCTAGAGGACCCCACTTCCATTTGTTGTGTTGGTATGATAGAGGATTGAGATACTTCATTGGCTTCATGCCATTTCAGGGTTGTTTCCAAGAAGGTCTCCCAAGTCATACCTTTCTCTGCAAGCTAGTGAAGGACTATAGTCTTGATCAGACTATGCTGAAACAAGCTTGGGTAGTGCTCCTTGTTCTTCATTTGTATCTTCTCTGACATTTTGGAAATACTCCTGAATAGGGAGTTACACATGTTGAGAGGCTTCTGAGAGGTGAAGTGCATTAGGAGGCAAATATGATAAGCATACAACCTGGAGAATCTTCCTTCACATGTAAAGAACTTCATGATAATCTTCATCAAAGGGGCATATTTCTCCAATAAGTATTTGAAAGGCATAGTGCAAGCATGTTTTTCCCTGTATGGTGTTTTTAAGAAAGGCTTATAATATTCAAGATCTATGTTCATTCCCTTGAACCAATATTCACCATTGTTCAGTAGCCCTGTAGCAAGTGAAATGAAGGCCACTAAAAAAATGAATTCAACACCAGCAATAACAGCACTTTCACCCTTCAACTAAGTTGCCACCCAATCTGTCAACTGCTCATGAAAACCCACCTCACTCACCCTGTTGCAGAAATCCAAACAATGTGCATCTTCAAAGCATTGTTTGATAAAGGGATATGAATTGATTTCACTGCAATTTGATGGCTCATATCTGAGGATTTTCCCTCCCTTGTGATGTTTCTTCCTCTCTGGTGAAGATTTTGCCTCCATGATCACAAAAACCCTAGCAGCAGGTAAATGAGAAAAACTGTGAGGTATGAATGGAAAATGAAGTGATGTGAACATGGAGTTTGACAAAATGGTAAAGGAGGTTTGAAAGAGGTGGAAATGAACCAAGGAGAGCTAATGAAAATGAGTGGAATAGCAATGGAGGAATGATTTGCTTGCGAGAAGGAAAAATGGAGTTTTTGGTGAAAGTGCCCAAAAATCCCTAGGAATGAACTAGGGTTTCACTTTTGCAGAGGTAAAATTCTATTTTGAGGTTGATTGAGTGGTTAAAATAGTTTATTAAACATGTATATAGGTGTAGGGCAACATTTTACATGTTTAGAAACCAAGAAATAAAAATGGTCACCTCAACCTATCATTCTCCATTAGAAATTTCACTACAAACCCTAATTGAAAAAAATCATTGCCATGAGATGATTTTGAAAAGCAAATAAGGAAGAATAATGGTGTACTTACTTGTTGCTTGCCTTAGGAAGCAATGAAATCAGGTTAACAAGCCAAAAAATTGAATTTGGGAGAGATTTGGGCATTTTCTGGATACTTTGGCCCGTGCGCAGTGCAGTTAGGCTGAGCCCAGTGCAGTGTATCTGTGCACAGCGCCAGGCCTCCAAGCGCAGCGCCTTGTCTCTGTGCGCAGCACCTTGAGATTTTTTCCATTTTTGCCTAAAAAATCGACTTTTTCTCTCTTCTGGAGTGGAGAGCTCGATACTCAAGAGTGAATAAGAGGTAGATGAAACAAGTTTGGGGCTTTTGAGTTTATATAGGAAAAATTATTTCTCTTTTTAAAAAAAAATGGGACCCACAAACCTTTGAAAAAATTATTTTTTCACTTTTAAAAATAGTCACTTTTAATGTTGAAACCTGAGCTGTTGTCTTTTCACTTTCCTGAGCACTGGAATTTCTTCTTCTAGAACATTTCAAACATGAGAACATGATGAATGTGTGATAACTCACAAATCAATACCAAAGAGTTGCTTTTCATGCCATATTCGTTGTTGGATTTATTCATGAAAATGGTGGACCTTGGAAACCCCAGTGACCTAATGGATGGCTTGAAACTAAATGGAATGATGATGATAACTGACTTGCTTTTATTATGACACCTTCATAGAAATGCGATAGGTGACCAGCATGAGTGAATTTTGAAAACACTGATTTCATTTCTAGACTGACCAAACAGTGACCAAATTTTACTGTGTAAACCTAGTGACATAAAAAATTTGATTTTGATAGTCCTGACAAGCATTGTAAAAGCACATTTGATCTAGGTGACACGCTAACAAGACTCACACTAACATGGGGCATTGATGTTCTCAGTGAACACTAGATCGGACATGTTTTGCGGTCAATACTCTAAGCCAATATATGATTAAACTATCCCATGCACACTAGATTGATGCAAAGCATGTGCTGAGATACCTGCATGGGACCATCAATCTAGGATTGTAATATACTATCGGTGATATAAGACGACATGGATACTCAGATGCTGATGGGGCTAATAATGCGAATGATAGGAAAAACACATCTGGTGTTGGAAAATACTGAGAGGGGGGGCTGAATCAGTGTTTCTTAGCAATTAGCACTTTTAAATCTTTTCAGAGCATTAGTTAATCTTCAATTATTATTAATGTTTATGCAATAATAACAGTAAATAAAAGAACACAAGAGGCACAAAAATTTTAGGTGGAAAACCCCCTCCAAGTCAAAAACCACGAAACACATTTCTAATAAATTCTTTGATCTTCAGCCCCAACAGATTGTTGAATCTAGGCTCCTTCCAGCAGCTTCCTTGATTAAAGTGACTTCAACCCCTTGATCTGCTTCTGCTTCTTTTCTTATGTCACCATGACATCATCCATGAATTCCATGAGTTGGCATTCTTGATGAAACACTTGCTTTCTCTCTAGATGAGAGGATTAAATAAGTGAATCCTCTGATTAGGATTCTATCAGAGAATCTTGAGGATCTTGTATATCCTCATCTAGCAGATGTTTCCTTTTGAATTGATGTATTATGAGACTTGTCCTGAATGAATTCTTTCTTTCCTTCAATGTCTAATGAGGTTCCCAAGAGTTATGTCCTTCATGTTTGACTGTCATGGATTTTGTTCTTCATGATTCCCATGGTGATGGCATGAGCTCTTGCTCCTAATACTTTCATGATACTACAATGCATCTTAATCTTATGATCATATCTAAAGATTTAGGAACTTATGGTAGGGCCCCTTTTTGTGAGAGATTTGTTGCTCCCTCTTTCGTTTGCCCTTTTCTTCAGCTTCCTCCATCTTTCCAGCGATATGAGCTTCTATCCACATTCTTTCCGTAGCATTGAGTCTTACACTGTCTTTCTCTATGTAGCATAGAGACCACAGATTGTTGAATGAGATAACCTTCTTATCAACTTTCCTAGATCTCCTAATTGAGATCTCATGAACATATTCCTTTGTTCTTAGATACCATTTCTTTTTTATAGGTCTAAGTGATGTGACCTTCTTTACTCCAATTTCAGAAAATATATCTTCTAGCATTTCATATATCTCTTTATGTCTCCTCTTCTTCCACATAGGCATGGGAGGACCTTTGACTGATTTCATATGAATCCTATCAGTCTCTTGATGCATTCAAACAATGCTTGACTTTTAGAGATCTTTCCATAGACATCAATGACTTCTCTTTTCTATGAGGATTATGGCAATCCTCCTTATACTATGTAAGGACCTTTTCTATGAGGACTATGACTTTCCTCCAGTGTTTCTATTTCCTTGCAAAACGAGGTCATTAAACCAAAAATTAATTAAACATGAAAGATACTTACTTGGCATGTGAAGAGGAGATCTTAACCTTGATGCTTCCTTTGCTTGAGCTGCCCATCACTAGTATCCTTTTATCAAGACTTCCTTGGAGACCTTCTAGCACCATGACATTGACATTACTGAAACTGCTTCGTGACCTTGAGATATTTTGACTCTAATTCATCTTTAAGGTATTTGAGCATATTGTTGACATGCTAGTGATACTGCTATCCCATAAGTGGAATTTATCACACTTAGTATTCCTCGGAGTGCATCAGCAAACACCTTCATCGAGCATTATTCAAACGATCATTGTGATGTAGGGAGACTTATGTTCTGATCTGAGCATCATGCTGTTCAAGATCCGACACTGTGACAAGTATATTATTATGACACTGTACCGAGACAGTGATGTCTTTGTGTAGAGAGGCACTATATAGAGAGACTATCTACCTGAGTTTCCGAAAGTATAGTTTATGTCGAGGGTACACTGCAAGATCACTGCGTTTAGTTTGTCGAGAGATCACATGTGAGATCATTTAGATCATCCGTTGTGTTTACTGCCTGCTAAGAGAACCTTATTGTATTGCCTATCGAAGAACTGGGATCTAGAGATTGTACATATGTCGAGGTGTATTGCTCCATCCATGATTATAGTGATTGTGCTTTATATGACTCTGTTGATGACTGTGATCATGAGGAAACCGACACTATGATTATGTTGTGATCACAGAAATGTCGAGACAGTGTATTCTCCTCCTTCACCTTGTTAGGTCCGCACCAAGATATGTCATCCAGTTATAAAGGTTTGCATTGTAGTCACAAGATCATGTAGTATTGCTGAGATTGTCAAACGGAGATCTTCACTATAATCTTGAAATAGTGTCAAGGGGGACTCTGATTTCACAGCGAGATCATATCACCTGAATTAGCACCAAATTCCTTTTTATGACTTGATCCGAGAGGGTTGAATGTATGCTGAGATGATAATGCCACAAGAGGACTGATCCTTACATTAGGTGTCCTAATATCACTGTATTGACTGCCTTTGACTAAACCATAGCTCCGATACCATGTTGAGAATTTAAAGGCATTTTGTTTATTACAAATTTCTTACTTGATTACTACTTGTGTACATCTGTAGGAATTTACAAAGTAAGTTCCTCAGATAGAACATCAAAGGACACCGCTCACAAACAAATCACAGATCAATACACCAGTATTTTTGACGTGGTTAAAACCCTCAAAGAGGGAAACAGTCCATGGCCTAACCCAACGCAGCCACTTTAGGCAATTTATTAATGTAAAAGAAAGAAAATTTACATAAGCTTCTCTCATGAATGGTCACCCTACAAATGACCCTCCATGCTCTTTAAATAGAGATCATGGACCAATCGGGTGTTAAGCCACGGATCAAGTTGTCAGTAATACCGAGGAGAGAATGAACTGTCGAATCACTTCATGTCTAGACATATTCATGACTGTCAGATTGTAAGTTACAAAAGTACATAGTAAAGAAACACACTTTACCTAACTCTACACTAGACCAAGTTATACTTAACTATTTCCTATGTGTCGGAATATCCTAACATCCCCCCTTAAGAACAACTTGGGATAGGATTGAAGGATGTACAAATATGACACAATAGGAGAAGGAAGGAGGCATTAGAGCCTATCCCCCCTTAGTGAAAACTTCTTGAACTCCAACCATAAACCAAAGTTTAGTAAACTTCACCTCTGTGAGAGCCTTTGTAAAGATGTATGCAACTCGATCATCTATTGAACAATATTGCACTTCAAGAACATGGTCATGAATGACCTTTCTGATGAAGTGCATGTGTAGTTCAATATGTTTGCTGCATTGACGTTGAATTGGATCTTTGCATAGTTGAATGGCACTTTGATTATCACACCAAAGTGTAGTCGGATTATGCTGCCGAAAGCCAAACTCTGACAAGATCTGACAAAGCCACATGGCTTCCTCACTAGCTTCTACAGCACCACAATACTCTGCTTCTGCTAAACAAAGAGAAATTGCACTTTGTTTCTTGCAAGCCCATGTAATAGGTCCAGAACCAAGAGTGAAGACATAACCGGCAGTAGACTTCCGATCATCGAGGTCACCAGCCCAATCAAAATCAGTGAAACCAACTAATAGAGGAGATGATTCTACACTATAATGAATCCCAAACTGAACTTTACCTCGAACATAGCGAAGTATGCTTTTCGCTGCTTTCCAATGACTTTCATGTGGGTTTTGCATAAACCAAGCAATAAGGCCAACAACAAAGGAAAGGTTAGGACGAGTATGGGTCAGATACAAAAGTTTTCCTATAAGCTAACGGTATAAGGTGGCATCAACTTCAAGGGAAGTACAAGTGACTGAAAGTTTGGCTCCAAAATGAAAGGGAGAAGGGGCTGGCTTACAGTCTTCCATGTGAATGTGGCGTAGAAGATCACTGGCATACTTGGACTGGGAAAGGGAAATACCTTCCTTGGATTGCAAGACTTGAAGACCAAGAAAATAATGCAAGTGTCCTAAGTCTGTCATTTCAAACTTCTTTTTAAGGCTAGACTTCACATTGTTTATAAGGTTGGGATCACTACCAGTAAGGATAAGATAATCAACATAAAGAACAAGAATGATAAGACACTTACCCACTTTCTTGGTGTAGACAGTATTGTCAGAATGACACCTAGAAAAGCCAGTATCTAAAAGAAAGCTACCCATTTTGGCATACCAAGCCCGAGGGGCTTGCTTGAGACCATAAAGGGATTTCTTAAGCTCACATACAAGGTTGGAGTCTGTTTGTATATAGCCATGAGGTTGTTCCATATAGATTTCTTCATGCAAGTCCCCATGCAAGAAGGTAGATTTAACATCCATCTAATGGACGTCCCATTTGAAAGAGGCAGCAAGGGAAAGAACAACGCGGATAGAATTCATTTTGGCAATAGGGGAGAAGGTTTCAGTATAGTCAATGCCTTCAACTTGTGAAAAAACCTTAGCAACAAGACGAGCTTTATGTTTATCAACTTTTCCATCTTGTCCAAACTTGGTTCTGTAAACCCATTTGCATCTAACAAGTTTTCGTCCATTTGGAAGAGGAACAAGATACCATGTATCATTTGCCAATAATGAAAGATATTCTTCATTCATAGTTGTGTCCCAATCTAGATGGCCTAAAGCTTCTGCAAAGGTGTCAAGATCATAATTCGTTGAAGCTTGAGCTAGTAAAGAAGAGGCTCTATCGAACTGAGAACATGTACGTCGTTGATCTGTAGGATCACCTGCAAGAGGACCTGCTGCATCCTGAGTAGCATGGACCCATTTTGGAAGCTGAGGAGCTAAAGGAGGATCCTGAGGATGTGGGGCAGGATTGTCATCCTCGCTGTCATCATCTGAAAAAGAAATATTTTCAGAAGTAGAAGGGATAGAGAGAGGTGGCACATCTGCCGAACTAGGCTCGTACGCCGATATATTTGATCTTCAGAATATCCAACAAAAATAAATTTTTCACTCTTAGGTTCTAAAACTTTATGTTTCTCATCTGGAATATGGGCCCATGCTTCACTTCCAAAAACACGAAAGTGACTTACATCTGGTTTAATTGAGCTCCATGCTTCTTTTGGAGTGATATTCTTTAAAACCTTAGTAGGAGTGCGATTTACTATGTAATTTGCCACAGTTAATTGCTTCTGCCCAAAAATTAAGACTAAGTCCTTTAGATTGAAGCATACAATTAGCCATTTCCTTTAAGGTGTGATTCTTCCTTTCAGTTACACCATTTTGTTGTGGAGTATATGGAACAATATGTTGCATTTGAATTCCATGCCCAATGCAAAAGTTGATGAATTTGTTCTTAACATATTCTCCGCCATTGTCAAATCTAAGCTTAAGAATTTGATGTCCAAATTGTTTCTCAAGAAAGGCCTTAAAAGCCAAGAACATGTTAATACTTCACTCTTGAGTTTTAAGAAGTATACCCAAGTGCGTCTGGAGAAGTCATCAATGAAATTTAAGAAATACATGTAGCCAAAGAATGAAACAACTGGAAGTGGACCACTAAATGACTATGCACAAGCTATAAAGGGGCTGAGGCATTACATGTGCTTTTTGAAAAAGTAACTTTAAAGCACAACTTACATGTGCTTTTTGAAAAAGTAACTCAACAAAAAGAAAGACTTGAACTCAAGACCTCTATTCTCATAAAGTAACTTTGGACCAAGTGAGCTAGTTTAAAAGGTTAGTAATTTTTGGAAAAGAGGAAGGTTTTTTTTTTAGTCACTAAAGCTTTGGGGTGCGTGCTTACTTGAAAAAACCATTTTTGGCTACACAACAAAAAACCACACAACCCAACACAGACATACAAAAAAACCAAACCTTATGGCTTGAAGTTAGCTTTCGTTGGAGACTAAATATTTTCCTCAATGTTTCTGATTTTCTGAGATGACACTAAGGCGCAGTGGAAAAGAGCATACGCATGAGAAAAATCCTTCCTTTCTATTTCTGATTTGCCCAAATCGCATAGAGTCGCGAGGCAAAGAACATACGCAAAAATGAAAGGTATAGATCCGGTAATAAAAAACAGAGAGATAAATAAACCGAAATAAATAGAGAGATAAATAACTAAAACTGCAAATAAAGACTGTATACCTCCAGATTTTAAAAATGATGTAGCTAGGGCTACCGAAAACCTTTTCGCGTGAAACGAAAAGGGTTCCTCACTGGAACAGATGCTCCTAACACAATAGAGCAATCCTCTCAGTCCGAAAGAGGTCAGAAACAGTATATCTAGGAAACGACAGTCGGATGCAGTTGTACCAACTTCCGATTTGGATCACCAACGGATGCGGCCCTCAAATAGCTCTAATACCATGTAGGTATTTACAGGGTAAGTTCCTTAGATAGAACACCAAAGGACACCGCTCACAAACAGATCACAAATCAATACACCAGTATCCTTGACGTGGTTAAAACCCTCAAAGAGGGAAACAATCCACAGCCTGACCCAACGCGGCCACTTCAAGCAATTTATTAATGTAAAAGAAAGAAAATTTACATAAGCTTCTCTCATGAATGGTCACCCTACAAATGACCCTCCATGCTTTTTAAATAGAGATCATGGACCAATCGAGTGTTAAGCCACAAATCGAGTGTCGGTAATACCGAGGAGAGAATGAACCGTCGGATCACTTCATGTCTAGAACATATTGTGACCGTCGGATTGTAAGTTACAAAAGTACATAGTAAAGAAACACACTTTACCTAACTCTACACTAGACCAAGTTATACTTAACTATTTCCTATGTGTCGGAATATCCTAACAACATATTCTTATATTATCTTAGATCCTTATTATTGTGTGTGTTCAGTACATCAAATAACAACCTAAAGCAAAACACAGTGACACAATGTTTATGCTTTTCAGCGAGGACTAAAACCTCTCCTCTTGAGAGGAAAACCCTTCAATCTCTTCTTATAGATGTTTAGTTGACCAATACCAAGACCCTTGACAAAATTGACACAAGATTACCTCCAAGATGTTTGTCACTATCCTCTGCATTGTTTGGCCTGCAATCCATAGTCTTGATATCACTATTCTCCTTTAGTTCTCGATCTCCTTGTTTCTTTGTTGTCTAGTCATAGTCCTTGAATCCTTCTCCCTTCAGCTGCCACAGATCTTTGCTCAGAAATAAGTCACTTCATTTATGTTCCTATCTTTGAGACAATCCTTCATGCTCCTTTTTTTTAAGATGATGATGAGGCATCCCACCACCGAGGGGGCTATACTGAACGCAATCACTATATATATATATATATATATATATATATACAGGTCTTCAATAGTAATGTTCAGAATTTCGAGAGTTATCACTGTATAGACCTCCGAGATAGACTTCCAAGAGCTTGATATTACCCTTGATCACTTCACCGAGATATCATTGTGTATGCATACAATCTTCATTGACTATGAATTATCCAAACACTTCTTCATTGACTCAAGGTCACTCCCTATATATATATATATATTATCTATGATACATTAGGTCAACATGAGTGCCTTAAAGGTAGGCCGACATATCATCAAGGAGATCACTGTCTTTTTGTAGAGTCGACTTGCACGAGGATAGCGACACTTGTTCTTGGGGTGTAATCTTTTGACCTTATGACTTTATAATACTTATGATGAGACATAAAATCCTAAAGACATCAAGAAGAAGTGTTTGACTAATGGTAAACACATTGCTCATGAAACCCATGATGCAAGGAAAAATAATTTTGCTTTTACATAATATTATAATTACAAGTCATAATTAAAACCAAACCTAGTTACATTTTCTTCAACAAGAATCTTCCTCAACCATACAACCTCCTTTCCTACTTCACATGCAGCCACATACTCTGCTTCAGCATTACTCAAAGCAACGGGATCTTGCTTTCTACTCATCGATGAGATCAACGCAGATCCTAAACTAAAGCATCCACCTATAGTGCTTCTCCCATCGGTCTCACTACCAACCCAATCAGAATCTGTGAAGCCAGTCAGCTTGACTTCCTTGCTATTGTACTTTAGGCAGTGATGTATAGTGCCACGAAGATATCTCAACATATGCTTGGCAATTATCCAGTGATCATGACGAGGCTCCAACTGAAACCGACTAAGAATGTTCACAGCAAAGCATATATCCGGCCTAGTATTTACCAAATACATCAGAGAACCCACCAATTGACGATATGAGGTAGGATCTACGAGACTTGAGCTAGAGCTCCTCAACTTCTTGAGATTAGTGATCATAGGAATAGTCATGGGCTTGGATCCTATTGACCACTGCATGTCAACTTCCCATAGCAGTACACCCCCTTTTCTTCGCAAAAGGGATAGTGCTTGATTGAAGTATCCGAGCCATTCGACAGTCATCGTCGACTTGATCATATTATGTTGTAAACCCAGTCTGCATGTGTGAATTGTAAATAATCTTAGCAAAGCTGAGTCATGTATGTAAATTGCCTAGGTGGACCTAATTTTCTAGTGATAATCTGCGTTCCAGAAGGTTTTTGTCTCACCGATCCATGATCGGCAGAGTTTTCCTTCAGCCTAATCCGAAAGCCGGAATGAATTTTGTCATTGGAATCTTAGGGGAATCCTAGTGCGTTGATCTGCTAGATTATAGTTGTGTCGTGGAATTGCGTGGTCTATGAGGGTCTATGTCAAATGGGTTTTCCCCCTTGAGATGTAAAATTGTAGAAGTCATGATGGAAAGTGTCTTGAGGGTTAGAAAATGTTTTAATCCCCTCATAAGTCCTAAGTCCTAGGTCCTAGGTGATTTTTCCAAAAGGGCTAAGTTCGGGGATCCATTCAAAAAATAAAAATTGAAAATTGAAAAAATAAAAAAAAATAAAAAAATAAAGATATCAAATCTTTTAAAAAGAAAAGTAATAAATTAATTAATTAATTAATTAATTAATTAAAAATTATAAGAATATAATATTAAAAAATAAAATATAAATAAATAAGATTAAAAACTTAAAAAAATAATAATAGGTCAAATTTTTTAGTAAATAAATGTAGAATTTCAATTTTTTAATGCATTTAAAAATTTGACGGATGAGATTAAAAGATATTTTGATCCTCATCGACGGTCGAGTTCACCTTGACATGGATCACTCGAATTAGCCGTCGGGAATTTTTCCTTTAAATAGGGTGTTAGGGGTCATTTGAGATCATTCAATCTCAAAAAATAATGAAACTATGGATTCTCCGATTAATTATTCAAAAAATCATTCGATCTGTAAGTCTTGTGCTGAAGAAAGCTCTCTTGTAAACTTTTTCTGGTGCAAATAAAGAAAGACTTTGGGGTTGAAATCTTGCTGGTGTTACTCTCCTGAAGTGCTGTGAGCCATTTTATTTTCTGCATAATTTTATTTTCAGCCATTAGTAATAGCTTGATGTAGAGTATTGTTGAACACAGGTATCTTGTTCACTTACTAGGGTTTGAATGGTAATAGAATTTCTGAAATAATGGCAGGTATCTCCATTGCATCTTGAATTTAATACTGTTTTTTCCCTCTTTATTGATGGTTGAAGTGAGCTGTGCAGGAAACCCTTATTGAGAAAATCAGTGGGCGTTTCGGGAAGTTCTCGGCTGAGCCAACCAACTCCCACAAAACATTTTCTTACAGAGCCCAGCCATTTTCGATCCTGGGTTTATCATTTACGTTTATCTTGTGAATGCATGTGAGCTTTTCTAAAGTATCTCATAGTAAATCTGAAATTTTGAAAATATTACTATGGATTATTGATAAATCTCGCTATTTAAGAGTCGAAAATTTGTGAATACTGTAATTATTTAGTTAAACTTTGGGTTATCTCCTTGCATATTTTTGCCTCTGTTTTTTCGGGTTTTGTAGGTTGCAGGTGCAGATCTTAAAAGGGAGATTTTTTTTTTTAGATTGCAGGTGGTTTTAGCAGGTTCTGAGCCACCATCTTTGCTGCAGCCCTCATTCCTCCATCGATCTGCAGAATCCAAGCTCCCCTTCCATCTGCGATTACCTTTCTTTATATGTTGCTATCAAATCCATTCGTGCTATCCTGGCATTCTCTGGATTTCTGCGTATCCATCCAGCTTCCCACGCAGACCTACACCTGTGCACAACAGAAAACAAAAAAAACAAAAAAAAATTGAAATCTCCACGCAGCAGCCGTCTTTCCCCTCTGCCGCTGTTCTGTCCCTTTGTCATTTCCTCATTTTGTTGTAGTTCTCATCCCCGACTCCATCCGCAGCCATTCCCTCGCTGTTTTTGTCCTCTTCTCCCATCCACGCAGTCACATTCACGCTCTTCCCATCGTTGTTGTTGCATTCTCTCGCCATCCTCGCACCTGCAAGCAGCATTTGAAGCCCTCGATTCTATCCAAACTGCAGCGTCCAGGCCAGTAGCACCCTTACACAGTTACTCCAGCCACCTGCGTGTTCACCTCTCCACGCTGCGTCCATTTCCTTCCTCCCACGCACAGCCAATCCACCTGCATTTTGCTCCTCACCTACAATACATTCCTTTTCTGTCCTGCTCTTCCCGTCTAACCTTCGCAAACCTGCACACGTCCACACCTTACGCAGAAGACATTGAAATGTATATGCGTCGGTAAGATTTGGGGTTTTTTCATATGCGTTGAATACTTTTAGGATAGGTTTGTCTAATTTAAATTTAGATATGAGTTCTTTTATTTCAGGTTTAAGAGTTAGACATTAGTTTGTTTGTTTTATTTGAATTCTTTCTTTTTGAAGTCACGCTTTAGTTTAGTCTTATTTAATTTTATTAATCATTTCATTTTTTACTTTTAATTAAAAGAAAAATAAAAATAAATAAAAAAGGGTTATAAAAGGACATAAAAGGTTTCTTTAGATTTTAGTGTTAACTTAGATTTTATATTTTATATTTTATGTGAGGTCAATTTTGATAACATTAGATTTTAGATTAGTTTAAGTTTTTAGGTTTACCCATTAACTTAGTTCGGTTTTAAATTTATTAAATTTTAGGTTTTTGTTTAGCTTTAGACTCTTTTTTTTAAATGTAATTAATTTTAGATTTTAATCATAAAAAAAATAAAAATTAAAAAATAAAAATAAAAAATAAATATAAAAAAATAAAAAAGGTTTCCTTTAATTTAGTTTAGATTTTAGTATTATTTAAATTTTAGATTTAAAGTTTCGTTTATTTAGTCTTTAGTTAGCTTAGTCTTATTTTATTTGAAAATATAAAAATATTTTTGGAAATATTTTGCCAGATTCAGTCTTGGCTTAAGAATTTGTCATGTTTGCGAAATATCTTTTCTGCTGAGGCTAAAATTGATGTGGGATTAATGTTTATCATTTTCATATGGTTAAACACGCTTGAATGATCATTTAAAGATTCGCTGTATAAATGTGATCTTTGGTTAGTATTTGAAATTACGTGGTTATTCCAAATTTTTAATCTTTCGAATTTCAATTTGCTGGAATATCGTTATTGAGTTTTAATTGCTGGAATATCATTAAGCCATTGAGCATCTATTGATTATCTCGCATTTGGTAAAAGTTAATCTTTGTTTGAGTTATCTGATGGTAAATGATTGTTAATAAGTTCATTTTTCCACAACATTTGATAGATAATCATTCAGTCATTAACTCTATAAGGCACTGGTCTATTAACTTAATAAAATCAAATAAGTGCTTGTTTCCCCTCGTGTCTCCCAACTCAACTGGTCCACAGTTGGTCATCCATTGTCCCATAGGGTCTACCCCCCTTAGCCGCGGGAGATAGGCTTAAACGGAGAGATCGGGGATCAGGGTGACAGCCCCCGGTTTGAGCGTTGTCGTGACAATTTGTGCGACAACATTTTTCGGCGCCGTTGCTGGGGATAGAGTTTTTTTTGTCCTTGGTCCTTTCATTTCCAGTTTTTCCGTGTTTCACTTCTTGTCCGAGTGGCGACTCCACCTCATATATTATCTATAAGAGTGTATACTAGAAGACATCCAAGCAGTCTGTGCAATCTTGCTCCTGATCCTGAAAGGGCCCTCAGGGTACGATTACACGAACTCTCTTCTCGTACACTTCTTGTTAACCTCGGACAAGAAGCCCTCTCTGATATCCATTTTCTTTTTACTAGTCCAGTTTGGCACAACATCATGGATATGTATGCCCCTTGCAATTTTTCTAACATTCCAGGGTATCCCAATGATCTTCCATCACTTGGGATGGATAAGTTGCCTAGCTTTCAAGGAGATAATGCAATTAGTGCTAATTCGCATCTGAGAAATTTTAGTATATGGATGGCTAAGTACGCAAGGTCTCCTGATTTCGATCATGAGGATGTTAAAATGACTTTTTATTTTAACCTTGGGGGATAATGCTCATGAATGGTTTACTGAAAAACCTCGGAATTCATTTGATTCGTTACAAGCGATCATTGATGCCTTTAAAGAAAAGTATGGAGATAAGAGAGAAGGAAGACACCTCGTAAAAGCTATCAGCATAATAAAAAAGAGAGAAAATGAAACTATTGAAGAATTTAACAAAAGGTTTAATGGTATTGTTAGAGAATTACCTCAAGACTATAAACCTACCGAAAAATCTCTTCGAGATTTTTACATTGATGCCTTTAGTCCTGAGCTATCTTATGAATTAAAGCGTGCTAGACTTAATGATTAGAGAGATTGCCAGACCTTAGCTATAGAGCTTGAAAAGGACAAGGCAGCATCTGGGAAGTCTGAGATCCCAGGTTTCGATAGGGCTACTACAAAACTAAAAGAACCTAAAGGAAAAGCAGTTCAAGGGCCTGAAAGTGAACTTGTTCTCAAATTGCTCCAAAAGATTGAAACCATGGAAATTAATCATAATAAAGAGATAGCCACTTTGCAAAATAGGTTGGTCCAAATGGAAAGAGCACAAACGCAAAATTTCCAGCCTCGAAATAATAATAACAGAAATAACAATTGGCAAAAGAAGGAACAATCTAGTGAGCAAAGACCTCCTAATCCGTTTACTAATTTGGTTGATAATGCTCCTCCTTACTGTCGGGTTTGTGATGCTCTTCATGAAGAAGCCACTTGCCCCATCGTTAGAAGAATCTTGGATAATGGAATGTTTGGGGAAGGTGATCAAATAAATGTAGTAGGTAGCAAGTTTCCTTTGTCTATGGATGATTGGATAGAGGTCAAGGAAAATAGTCGTGATGTTATGAATCCTTCATCAGCTTTTAGTATAAATAACCTTGAAACTGAAGATGACATTTTGGCTAGGTTATATGGTGAAAAACCCTCCCGAACAAATCATGGAAATTGCTAGAGATAAAGGTTTGACCTATCAGAGAAAGGATAAAGATCAGAGCGGGAATCAAATTCCCCCTCAAACTTTTAACCCTGGTTTAAACTCTGGATTAGATGTCGATTTGGGAAGTTGGTTCAACAATGCAAAAATCTGGGTCCCTGTCTCCGAGATTGGTAAAATCCCTTCCCAAAGAGATAAGTTACTAAAAGCTATTCAAGGTCCTCAAGTAAATATTTCTCCACAGAAGACTCGGGAAGTTGAGTATCATGATGCTCCCACATATTTGCAAAGCTTAGATGCAGATAACAAAGATCACCAGCCTTTCTTTATCACCTTGTTAGTTAATGGATATAAATTGAATATTACATGTTGGATTCTGGTGCATCAGCTTGTGTAATGACTAAAAGGGTCATGGAACAACTTAACTTAAGAGTTTCTAGACCCTACTATAACATGTGCCATGGATTCTAAGAAAATTGAAGTACATGGTTTGATCAAAGATTTACAGGTTCATCTATCAGTTTACCCAAACATCATGATTGTTATGGATATTGTTGTTGTTGATGTGCCTGATGCCTGGGGAATGCTTTTATCCAGAAAGTGGGCCTCTGATCTAGGAGGAAGTATTCAAATGAATTGGTCATATGCTATGATTCCTTCTCCTCGGGGTGATGGTTTTGTAAGACTTAATAGAGAGCCCGAAAGAAAATTCCATGTTGAAGATCCTAAGAGACCTCACAACGAGATAATTAAAGAGCAATCTGACATTGGGAACTATGCCATCATGTCTAATTTCATAATTCCTCTCGATGATAAGATTAAGGATCTCAATGATAGAGTTTGGTACATTTACTTTGATGGTGCATCGTCTAGGCATGGTAAAGGTGCTGGAATAGTGCTTAAATCTCCTCTTGATCACATTTTCAAGTTTGTCTATCGATTAGAATTTGAAGCAACCAACAATTTCATTGAATATGAGGCCTTATTGTTGGGTCTTGAATTGGCGAAGTCTTTGAAGATTAAGTTGCTTAGCATTAAGGGAGATTCTGATTTAATTATCATGCAGCTTAAAAATAAATTCACATGTAAAAATCAAAGACTAAGGAATTATCGAAATGCTGTGTGGGATACTATGGAACATTTTGATGCCCTTGACCTCGAAGCTATCCCAAGACAGTAAAATAGTTTGGCAGATGAACTTGCCGTAGCTGCTACTACCTTCCAGTTATCTGATGAGCTAATTAAGGATAAGATCAAAATGGAAGTAATATTTAGACCATCTGTTCCAGATAACTCAGAGCATTGGCAAGTCTTTAATGATGAAAAGCAAGTCATTCGTTTTCTTAATAGTTTGGATAAGTTTGAGGATTTCTGGATAGATTTTGAGGAGGACGGATCTTTAAATTATGAGCATATCATAAATCCTACTCCTAGGAATGTGGTTGCCTTAGAGAAACATTTTGATCGGCATGATGCCACGAAGTTGAGAGAGGAAAATAAAATGGAGCCAGGCGAATATCTCAAGGTAAACATTGGTACTTCTAAAACCCCGAAGATTGTTAAAATTGGTAAAGGTACTAGTGTGGAGGAAAGAAAAAAGTTAACTAATTTACTTCGCGAATATCGAGATGTTTTAGCTTTTTCTTATGATGAATTAAAGGACTATAGGAAAGATGTCATGGAACATACTATCCCCTTAAAGGATAAAAATGCTAAACCCTTTCACCAGAAGCTTAGGCAAATTAATCCTAAGTTAGCTCCTTTGGTGCAGAAAGAGCTTGCGAAAATGCTTGCTGCGGGAATTATCGCTCAAACAAGGCATTCGACATGGTGTTCAAATCTGGTGATTGTTAGGAAAAAGAACGGTACAATAAGGATTTTCGAAATCTTAATCTAGCATGCGAAAAAGATAATTACCCTTTGCCAAACATGGAGACTTTGTTGCAAAGAGTAACCGGTTCTGGAATGATTTCGTTGCTGGATGGTTTTTCTGGGTACAATCAGGTGTGGGTTAAAAAAGAAGATCGTCATAAAACCACATTCACCACACCATGGGGTACTTTTGAATACATCAGAATGCCGTTTGGATTAACCAACGCTGGGGCTACATTCCAAAGGGCTATGGATTATGCCTTCAAGGGGTTAATCGGGAAATTTATTGAGATTTACCAAGATGATCTTACTATATTTCCTAAAGATGGTATCAGTCATATAAATCATCTTAGGTAGGTTTTCGATAGATGTAGAGAATACGGGATCTCTTTGAATCCAGCTAAGTCTGTTTTTGGAATAACAGAAGGGAAATTACTTGGCCATATCATTTCTAAGGATGGAATCAAGATTGATCCTGAAAGAATTGAAGCAATCCAAAAGATTCCTCTTCCTCATAATCTTAAATCCCTTTAGTCTTTCCTTGGAAAGACAAATTTTCTTAGAAGGTTTATTCCAACTTACGCAAAAATAGCTAAGCCTATTCAAAGTCTTTTGAAGAAAGATGCAAAATTTGTTTGGCAAGAAGACGGTAAAAAGGCTTTTCAAGAAATCAAATGCGCTATTGCAAGAGCTCCTGTCTTAGTTAGTCCCGATTATTCCAAGGATTTCATGATTTTTTCTTTCGCTTCCGAAGATACCATTGCCAGTGTCCTGTTACAAAAAAATAAAGATGGTCACGAGCAGCCTATTGCTTTCATGAGTAGAGCGCTCCAAAATTCCGAATTGAAGTACAATACCATGGAAAAGCAAGCTTATGCCCTGGTCAAGTCTCTTAAGCACTTCAAAACTTATGTGGGTTATTCTAAAATCATTGCTTTTGTCCCACATTCTGTTGTTAAAGATATATTAACTCAAACCGATTGCTTAGGGACTCACGCTAGGTGGGTTACTAAAATACAAGAATATGATTTAGAGATCAAACCCACCAAGCTAGTCAAAGGCCAAGGCTTGGCTCAAATGTTGACTGAAAGTAACGAAAAGACTCTTGGTTTATTTTGTCTTAGCAATCTATCTTCGCCTAAGTTGCAAAGATTAGGAGAGCATGAGCGATACAAGGACATCGTTTATTACTTGATGAACCTTACATGCCCTAACCATTTAACTGCTCATAAGAGAAGGGCTCTTAGACTAAAAGCTACTAAGTATTGCCTTATGAAGGATGGCCTTGGATGGAGAAATCCTTAAGGCATAGTGCTTAGGTGTGTTGATGAAATTGAGTCCAAGAAATTAATCTCTGAGTTTCATTCAGGATTTTGTGGTGGTCATTATGCTGCTAGAACTACCGCCCACAAAATCCTGAGAGCTAGTTATTATTGGCCTTCAATTTTTTCTGATGTGCATAAGTTTGTTAGAACTTGTCAAGCCTTTCAACTATTCACTAGGAAATAGAAGCTTGCTGCCCTACCCCTACAACCTGTCATTATAGAGGGGCAACTTTTCAACATTGGGGTCTGGACTTCATCGGGAAGTTCCATGAAAATTCTAGCAATGGCTATTCATGGATTTTGACTGCTACGGATTATTTCACTAAATGGGTTGAAGCCATTCCTGCTAAGAATGCCACTGAAAAGGTTATTATGGATTTCCTTGAAAATAATATCATTACTAGATTTGGTGTCCTTGCTAAGATCACTACTAACAATGCCAAAGCTTTTAGTTCCTCAGAGTTTTCATCTTTTTGTTTCAAGTATGTCATTGTCTTATCTCATTCGTCAAATTACTATCCTCAGGGTAATGGTTTGGCCGAATCAAGTAACAAGAATCTCATAACCATTATCAAGAAGATAGTAGGAGATAATAAGAGATCATGGGATAGCAAAATCAAGTATGCTTTATGGGCAGATAAAATCACTACGAAGAAAGCTACTGGTAAATCTCCCTTTGAATTAGTTTATGGCTTGGATGTAACCTTACCTGTGCACCTGAAATTGCCAGCTTATCAGCTCCTTCAGAATTTTTCTACTAATAAAGATGTTGTTCAGAATAGCATAGATCAAATTGTGGAGTTAGATGAAGCTCGTAGGACAACTTTTGATGCTATATGTAAAAATCAATCTAACATTAAGAAAAGCTTTGATAAATTCTCTCAATCTAGATCTTTGCAAGTGGGATATATGGTACTTCTTTGGGATCGCAAGAATGAAAAACCAGGAAAACATAAGAAGTTCGATAGTTTGTGTTTGGGACCGTACATCATTCGAGATATAGCTGGACCAAACTCATTCCACTTGAGCAAATTGGATGGCGAACCACTTGATCTACCTGCGAATGGCCAAATGCTCAAGCTGTTCTTCAAAGATGATATCTGATGCCATAGGGCATCCTTTGTATTGTATTTCTAACCCTACTCTGTGTTATTTTAGCATTTTATTTTTGTTTTAAGATTAGATTTACTTTCCTTGTTAATAAATGAAGAGCTTATACCTTTCATGTGCTTAAATGTTATATGATGATTTTTGGATGGACGCTACTTATTTCTGTTGTGTGTTGCATGGATGCAGATTATGCATTCTCACATTCCTGCAGTGCACCAACGTGTCCCCAAGTAGAGCCAGATGTTGACCACTGTGTGTCAACTTCCCATAGCAGTACACCCCCTTTTCTTCGCAAAAGGGATAGTGCTTGATTGACGTAACCATGCCATCCGACAGTCATCGTTGACTTGATCATATTATGTTGTAAACCCAGTCTGCATGTGTGAATTGTAAATAATCTTAGCAGAGCTGAGTCATGTATGTAAATTGCCTAGGTGGACCTAATTTTCTAGTGATAATCTGCGTACAGTAAGGTTTTTTGTCTCACCGATCCATGATCAGTAGAGTTTTCCTTTAGCCTAACCCCAAAGCCGGAATGAATTTTGTCATTAGAATCTTAGGGGAATCCTAGTGCGTTGATCTGCTAGATTATAGTTGTGTCGCAGAACTGGGTGGTCTATGAGGGTCTATGTCAAATGGGTTTTCCCCCTTGAGATGGTAAAATTGTAAAAGTCATGATGTAAGTGTCTTGAGGGTTAGAAAATGTTTTTAATCCCCTCATAAGTCTTAAGTCCTTGGTTCCTAGTGTTATTTTCAAAAGGGCTAAGTTCGAGGATTCCATTCAAAAAATAAAAATTGAAAATTGAAAAAATAAAAAACAATTAAAAAAATTAAAGATATAAATAATTAAAAAAAATTAAAAAATATAAGAAATAATATAATTAAAAAATAATAATTAAATTTAAAAATAAATAAATAAAATGAATTAAAAACTTAAAAAATAACAAAATAATAATAGGTCCAAATTTTGAGTAAATAAATGCAGAATTTCAATTTTTTAATGCATTTAAAATTCGACGGATGAGATTAAAAGATATTTTGATCCTCATCGACGGTCGAGATCATTTTGAGATGGACCACTCGAACTAGCCGTTGGGAATTTTTCCTTTAAATAGGGTGCTAGGGGCCATTTGAAATCATTCGACCTGTGAGTCTTGTGCTGAAGAAAGCTCTCTCGTAAACTTTTTTTGATGCAAATAAAAAAGACTTTGGGGTTGAAATCTTGTTGGTGTTACTCTCCTGAAGTATTGTGAGCTATTTTATTTTCTGCATAATTTTATTTTCAGCCATTAGTAATAGCTTGATGTAGAGTATTCTTGAACACAGGTATCTTGTTTACTTACTAGGGTTTGAATGGTAATATAATTTCTGAAATAATGGCAGGTATCTCCATTGCATCTGGAATTTAATACTGTTTTTTCCCTCTTTATTGATGGTTGAAGTGAGCTATGCAGGAACCCCTTATTAAGAAAATCAGTGGGCGTTTGGGGAAGTTCTCGGCTGAACCAGCCAACTTCCACAAAGCATTTTCTTGCAAAGCCCACCGATTTTCGATCCTGGGTTTATCATTTAAGTTTATCTTATTAATGGATGAGAGTTTTTCTAAAGTCTCTCATAGTAAATCTGAAATTTTGAAAATATTACTGTGGATTATTGATAAATCTGGCTGTTTAAGAGTTGAAAATTTGTGAATATTGTAATATTATTTCGTTTGTCCTTTGGAATGTGGATATAGGCAGGACTTCCAAAGATTTGGAGACAGTCCACACTTGGCTTCTTCCCTATGCTTCCTCATGTATCATACTTTGAAGAATTCTACGAGGACTTCCATTTTGAATATATATGGTTGTCATTGTTGCTTCTCCCCATAGAAATTTTGGTAAGTCTTGATAAAGGAGCATTGTTTGTATACCTTCTTCAATTGTCCTATTCTTTCTTTTGGGCACTCCATTTTGTTTGAGATAGTAGGAAACAATAAGCTCCCTCTTAATTCCTACTTCTTTACAATATGCAATCAATTATTTTTTCCCAAATATGCAATCAATTCTTTAGAAGTGTATTCCCCACCATTGTTGGATCTCAAAGTCTTTATTTTTCTTTCTATTAGGGTTTCCACTTCAGATCTAAAATCCTCAAATTTTTCAAATACTTCATCCTTTTTCTTGAGAAGGTAGAGGCATGTCTTTCTAGAGTGATCATCAATGAATGTCACATAGTAAACATGACATCGAAGTGATTTGTCAGACATAGGCCCACACACATTAGAATGAATGAGGTCTAGTATTTCTTTTGACCTTGTTTCACTATTTGAAAATGGATTTCTTGTATGTTTTCCCAAAGAGCATCCCTTGCAAACACCTTCATGATCTTCTTTGACGTTGGGGATGCCATGAACTAGTTGATTAAGAGTGGGAATGACCTTGTAGTGAAGATGACCATATATTTTATGCCATAGCTCAATGGGATTGATTTCCATATGAACTAGGACTTGAGGAGGTGGTGTAATGAATATATATAAGCTTCCTTCACGAACTCCAATAACCCTAGCCTTATCAATACTTGAATCTTTTCCCCAAACTTTTCCCCAAACCAAGACCTTTCCATCAACAAAAGCAACTTTATCCCCTTTATTTTCTAAGCAAGAAATTGAAAGCAAATTCTTTTGGAATATATAGTATTTTGTTGAGATGTAGTTTGGCTCCATTCTCCAGCTTCAAAGATGTTGATCCCAGGCCTCTAACAGCAGAGCTTTTGTTGTCTCCCAATTCCACAGCATGAGAAGATGGTTCCTTTGATAGAGTTTGAAGTTGTTTACTTTCCCCTGTCATATGCCTTGATGCTCCATTGTCAATGATCCATGCATTATCATCATTAAGTGAACTTGTAAGTGTAGCTAAGAACTCTTGACTCTTGACCTTGTTGAATAAGTAGTAGAAGATCTTCTTGATCCAACTTCCTATAGTATTGGATCCCATTCTTATCATAGAAAGAGTAATCATTTCCTTCAAGCCAACGAAGTGATCTTCAATATTCTTTGACCTTAGCTATGATACCATGTTAAGAAATCAATGCTAGTAGAATTAGGGTTAGATTTCTCTTTCTTGATAACTACTTGTGAATTATGTTGGCTTCTTTTACTTATTTGTTATATTATCTTTCATCAAGCAATTACCAAATTATGTGTGTATGAAGATCACAAAAACATAAAACAAGATGTAGGCACTCCGCCAGGGAAAAACCCCTATCTAGGTGAAAACCCAATCAAGATCTCTTCCTTCAATACTTTTCTTGAGACTCTTCAACCTAGACACAGACCTCCTCCAACCACCAAGTCAGCCTCCTCTTCCAACAACTTCGACCTAGAATTTTGACCTTAAAGTAGCAGCACTTCAACCCAGCAGATGGCAGTAGCAACAACAGCTTCGACTAGACAAGAAAAACTTCAATCTCCCAAAGAAACCCAAATGAGAGAGAGAGACAGCCCAAAACTTCGATTTTCTCTTTTTCTTCCTCTTTCTCCAACTTCACAGTTCTTCCAGTCTCCTCTTCCTTCTTCACACTTTTCCATCTATTTCTTCTGGATATCGAACTTATGAGGAGTGAGAGAGTGGTCCAAATGAATTCGATCTCCTTGCATATATAGGCTCGAGGTGAGGTCGAATTGCCTTGTTTGAGGCTGACTCGGTCTCCTTGAGGTCAACTTAGTGTGCAAGTGTCAAATACCTAATTTGACTCAATAATAAATCTTTTTACATGATTCAAATGCCCAAGAAGGGTCTCTTTAAATGGACAATGACTCTAATGACTCAAAATAAATCCTTGAAGTCCTTAATGGGGACTTTGACCTACAACATGATGACCCAAGCATGAAACCCATGCTTTAATAAGTCATTGTGATAATAATAAAAAATTTATTTTTCATTCTTTTGACAAGTCCATTACATAATGACTCATACATTTATGAAGACTGAACCTAGTGACATTTTTCAACACCTTGGATGTGTGAGATCCTTGTCATATGTTGACAAGTGGATCCCCCCAAGCAATGATGAGCCTTGGATGTGCGAGATCCTTCTCATGTGTTGACAAGTGGATACCCCCAAGCACTGATGAGCCTTGGATGTGCGAGATCCTTGTCATGTGTTGACAAGTGGATCCCCCAAGTAGTGAGGAGCCTTGGATGTCCGAGATCCTTGTCATGTGTTAACAAGTGGATCCCCCCAAGCAGAGATGAGACTTGGTTGTGCGAGATCCTTGTCATGTGTTGACAAGTGGATCCCCCCAAGCAGAGATGAGACTTGGTTGTGGGAGATCGTTGTCATATGTTGGCAAGTGGCAATCCCCCCAAGTGAATATAGGGTGATAGATTAATCTACCCTATTGTCTGTGGATATAAGGTGGTAGTCGGAGTTCCCTTATGATAATTCTTCTTCATTAGAGTGAGACATCATTGTTCCAGATGATACAGAGCATAGATGAACATAGATGATTAGAGAAAGCAGAGATCTTTTGTTGCAGAAAGATATTCCTCCCTAGCTAAGAGGGAGTGTTGAAAATTTGGCAGCTCTGGAATGAATTTCTAAAAATAGAAAGTCTCAAGTATGTCTTTCCAAAAATAGTAAAATCATCTTGCATTAATTGGTAATCAAGTATTATTGATGGAAAATCCCTTCTGATCATCAATCAATCCTAATTGTTCAATTTCGGATTAATCATCAATATTATTATTATTATTATTATGCTTATGACATTATTATATTATTATTAAAAAGAAATTCAATTCTCTCAATCATGGCTCTCAATAATGTTCTCTTACACTCTCTTACTCCCATTAAAAGACTCGTCATAAAATATTCCTCTTACGCATGTTATAAAAGATTCCTCTTACAAGGCATGGCACTCAAGATTTCTTTTACACACTCATTAAAGGCATGTCATAAAATATTCCTTTCACCCTCTCATCTAAGGCATGTGTTGTCTCCTCATAATGGAATTTGAATTGTCTCCCCTTAATGGCATGAGTTACTCTTCCCTAAATGGAAAATGTAACTCCTCAAAGCATACATATTGCTCCTCCTTTATGTCAATAATTCATTGCTCCTCCTTTATGTCAATAATTCATTGTCCACAAGGGGTAGCTCAAGTGGCAATGGCCGTGGAATGAAGTCTCACCGAACCAGAGATATTGGGTTCAATTCTCGTGCTACCCTCCCCTGTAATGGGGTGAATAATGGACATGTAAAAACTCGAAAATGAGAGGGTCCTACCAAGCTTAAAAAAAAAAAAAAAAAAAAAATCATTGCTCTTCCTATATGTATGTGTCTCATATCATCTCACCTCACTTACTTGTGCATTGTGAATTCAAACTTGAGAGAGAGAGTTGGGGAGACTTGAAGGAGATTGTCAGAGAGAGAGACTTAGAGAGTTAGAGCAGAACTTGGTGAGCCAAGGTTGATTATGTGTTTGCTTCAGTGGCTACTACCAGTGATCTTCATGCTACAACTTGTTCAGATTTGGGTGAACTTTCTCATTCTCTTGATCTCTCATTCTACTTTGTATCTCTGTTGAACTAATGATATCTAATAGAAGAAGAATCTGGTTGGATTTTCCCCCTGTTGGTTTTGCCCTAGTCATTGGATCTAGATTCTTTATGTCTCATTGTGTTCTTGGTTGTCTTCTATTGTGCATATGGTTTATATGGTTTATGTTCTATCTACAATTGCTTAACTAATATTGCAACATAAAGAAGTTTTGTAACAAGTGATTGTTACAGCATAGAACATCATAATTTCAACACAAAATAGTTCAATTTCCTTAGTACAAATGAAAACAACATACATCACAAACATTCAAAGAATAGTCTTATAATATTTACGACATATGCATGAAAGTGTGTTGGCTCAATGAGCTTCGAAATTAAGCAAAAGTTCCAAGATACATCAAGACAGTGAACACCACTAGCCCCAATAATGGAGCATTAGAGCAACCACTTGCTCATCCAAAAGAACTATTTTCCTCTCTAATGCGTGGTAGGAGGAGCCAAGGTGAAAATTCCTTTGGAAGAGCTATGAGGGTGTATGTATAATAAATGGGGTGAACATTCACCTCCTTTGTGACTCTTGGACTACCCTCATGATTGTTTGACTTCTCTATGACCTTTCAACTCCCTCGTGACTTTTCACATTCTATACATAACTCTAGGACTTCCACTTTACATTACATTTCCTATACATTGAAATTACATAATCCACAAATGATGTGGCCAATGATGACATGACACTTTGATTGATCAACTTGCCTTTGCAGCGACAAACGTGTCTTCTAGCAGGGTTTCCTTCTTCATCTCCTTCATCATTATCCTATCATGACATGAAATGATACCTACAGCTGAAATCCACTCATGACGAGACAACATTAGTCTGATAAACTGATAGTCTAACATGCTTCATGAAAACCATTGAATGAGCTAGAACGGAGTGATAGATTAGGAGACAAGGTCAAGGATTGTGCAGTTGCATAGCTCAGGAGGTCAAGGACCAAGACTGGACTTTTCACATTCTATACATGACTCTAGGACTTCCACTTTACATTACATTTCCTCTACATTGAAATTACATAATCCACAAATGATGTGGCCAATGATGACATGACACTTTGATTGATCAACTTGGCTTTTTAGCCACAAACGTGTCTTCTAGCAGGGTCTCCTTCTTCATCTCCTTCATCATTATCCTATCATGACATGAAATGATACCTACAACTTAAATCCACTCATGACGAGACAACATTAGTCCGATAAACTGATAGTCTAACATGCTTCATGAAAACCATTGAATGAGCTAGAACGGAGTGATAGATTAGGAGACAGGGTCAAGGATTGCGCAGTTGCGTAGCTCAGGAGCTCAGGGGCCAGGACTGAGCCTTGAGATTGCGCAATGCACAGTTCAGGGTGGCCTGGGCAAGAGCAAGGTTACTTGGGAGTGGAAGCAGAAGTGGGAGCAGGGAGTGACATTTTCAAAAGCTTCCGGCTTGGGAGTGAATCAGGAGCGAATTTTTATATATTATGTATTTTTATATATTTTGATGCATATATGTCAACAAAGGCCTATAGAATGATGAATTAGTTATAAAAACATGGATTAAGCTATATAACATCAATCATCTAGTAGTTACAATCTTCATCAACCACAGGTCCACAAGTTACAAGTTTTGATTTTTATAGCATGTAAGGGTGCACATAACCAAAACAGCATCAAGTGCAATCCATCTCTGAATTAAGGGAGTGACATTTTCAAAAGCTTGCGGTTTGGGAGTGAATCGGGAGCGAATTTTTATATATTATGTATTTTTATATATTTTGATGAATATATGTCAACAAAAACCTGTAGAATGATGAATTAGTTATAAAAACATGGATTAAGCTATATAACATCAATCATCTAGTAGTTACAATCTTCATCAACCACAGGTCCACAAGTTACAAGTTTTGATTTTTATAGCATGTAAGGGTGCACATAACCAAAACAGCATCAAGTGCAATCCATCTCTGAATTAAGGGAGTGACATTTTCAAAAGCTTGCGGTTTGGGAGTGAATCGGGAGCGAATTTTTATATATTATGTATTTTTATATATTTTGATGAATATATGTCAACAAAAACCTGTAGAATGATGAATTAGTTATAAAAACATGGATTAAGCTATATAACATCAATCATCTAGTAGTTACAATCTTCATCAACCACAGGTCCACAAGTTACAAGTTTTGATTTTTATAGCATGTAAAGGGTGCACATAACCAAAACAGCATCAAGTGCAATCCATCTCTAAACTAAAAATACATCAACAAACATGTTTTAGATGGCCTCTAGCATCCAAAAAAATCACGCTAAAACAAATACCTACATATCATCAAAATCATTGCCTATCTTGTGATCTTTGTCATTAATATCACCCTCTAAGCATTAACATGAGATAGAAAAAGCATAGCATGTCAAGTCAATATTTTGCTTGAGTGATCGGTATATTTTTAGTACGATGATGATAGAGGAGTTCAACAACCAATGTCACTGACATCAAGGTACATAGGGGGATTGGTGCTCTTGATTAAATACAAGTTCCATACCCTAGTACATGATAAAATCCAATGGAAACATTGGAATCCCTCCAATTCTGAAATCATGAAAAAGTGATAAGTCTATGGGATTTTGAGTGAGATCTAAAATTCCACTTTCTCCATATGAAATCCAATGAGGTCGGAACCACTCTCAAATATCTCGAGTCATTTCATGGTAATGTTAAAAATGTAAGTAAAAGGATGACAATGAAAGATAAAGGAGAATGTCACTTTTACATTACCTTGAATTGCATATCAATACTAGGGGCATAAGCTTGTTCATTAGGTTGCCCCACTCAAAAAATCTTGTTTTTTTGAAAACATAGTGTTTGGAACGTGTTTGCAAAAAAAATTGCAAAGAAAGATAGGGAGCAAAAGAAAAAATTAGGGAGTGCACTCCCGATTCGCTCTCGAAGGAAGCGCACTTCGGGGGTGGGATCAAGAGCAGGGGGGGCGCTCTCCCCCGCAACCTTGGGCACAGCAAATACAAGTTCCATACACTAGTACATGATAAAATCCAATGGAAACATTGGAATCCCTCCAATTCTGAAATCATGAAAAAGTGATAAGTCTGTGGGATTTTGAGTGAGATCTAAAATTCCACTTTCTCCATATGAAATCCAATGAGGTCGGAACCACTCTCAAATATCTCGAGTCATTTCATGGTAACGTTAAAAATGTAAGTAAAAGGGTGACAATGAAAGATAAAGGAGAATGTCACTTTTACATTACCTTGAATTGCATATCAATACTAGGGCCATAAGCTTGTTCATTAGGTTGCCCCACTCAAAAAATCTTGTTTTTTTGAAAAAATATTGTGTTTGGAACGTGTTTGCAAAAAAAAATTACAAAGAAAGATAGGGAGCAAAAGAAAAAATTAGGGAGTGCACTCCCGATTCGCTCTCGAAGGAAGCGCACTTCAAGGGCGGGATTAGGAGCAGGGGGGGGGCGCTCTCCCCCGCAACCTTGGGCACAGCAACTACACAATTGAGGGGCTCGAAAGGTCAGGTTGAATGCTTGAGGCTTGAGGTTTCCCACTGCACGGTTTTGGAGGGACAGAGGCCCAGGGCTTACGCAGTTGCGTAGTTCAAGAGCTCAAGGTTGAGGCTTGTTGCTTGAGACTGAGCAATGCGTAGAGGAGACTGACTGAAGGCAGAGACTGCGCAGTTCTAGAGCTCAAGGGTCGGAACTGAGCATTGAGACTACGCAATGTGAAGTTATGGAAGGCAAGGGTTGCACATTGCGTAGTGCCAAGAGGTCTGCGCTTGAGGACTGAGACTATGCAATCGCAGTTCAGGAAGGTTAAATGAGGCTAGGTCAATGTTGCACGAAGCGGGAGCGAAGCGGAAGCGCGAAGCGGAAGCGCGGAGCGCGGAAGCGTCATTTTCCAAAAATCTAGGAGGCGAAGCGTCC
>APFE031504484.1:2751-12907 GCA_000404065.3 Pinus taeda | reverse complement strand
GAGCAAATTTATAGGAGGAGCATACAATACTATGAATTCCTACCTAATCACTTCATTTGCTCAATTAGATATGATAATGAGGTAAATGAAACATAACAGTTCACATATAAGACAAAGGAAAAACCTATGCCAAATTAACATACCACATGAATCTCAGCAAACAGAGCTGTGAAATTTCATTAAATTTTCTGCCAAAAACTGTACAAGAAAGCTCTGCTACGTTCCAGCAGCTCCCAGCACTCAGCACTCAGAAAAAATCTCTCTAACCCCACGCTGACTCCACAAAAATGAAATTTTAATACAATAAAAACTAATAAAATGCTGCCCAAAACAGGGGCGCTGTTACAACTCAATCCATGAAAATAGAAAAGGATCCTCCATCTGTTCCCAAAGATCAGCGCATACATATCCAGCCATTAATAATTGCCACTATTCATCTGCATAATCGCCTTTGATTGCCTAACCGCTTCAGTGTGAAGGCCCAAAATAGACTAACTAATTCGATTTCTGTGCTGGGATAATTCTCTGTATTTAATTTTGACTTTTATTCTTCCTCCAAATGTCATGACACGTGTTTTTGCTGAAGGCACGTTCCTATTTTTTAAAATGCAAAGATTTGCATCCAATCGACATCCTGGGAGAAGAAGATAACTCCTTAAAATGAGGCAATTGAGAAATTTAGAAAAGCTTATAGTCTTCAGAAGCTTCTAATGATTTCCAACTTTAGCATGAGAATTTTCGCAGTTCATGCCATACACACAAAGTGGATATCTGATATATGTTATCACAAAAGCTATTTGGAGAAATCTCCCCTCCCAACGTAAATAAAATGGTTTATACATTAACTATCCACCGCAACTGCAACCTATTATATCTTGTGGTCCTCTACAGCACAGTAGAAATTGAGTTTACAGGCAATGTGTACAACTCCTCAAAACGACACTTTAATTCCCAATGATGCCATGATCTGAGAGACAAATTGTGGGTGTGCAGGCCAAGCTGCTGTTGTCACTAAATTCCATCTTTGAAACACGTAGTTATAGGTCCAGAAAGCAATACATCAATATTTACAGCTGGATACGCAGTACATGTTTTCTCTTTCAATATACCTGCACTAACAAGAATCAATTGCCCACGACAGATAGAAGCAATGGGCTTGTTTGAATCAGAAAACCACTTGACCAATTTAAGAACAGATTCATTTAGTACTCGGGTGCCCTTCCTCCAGGAACTATCAATCCCATCATACAGAGTTGATGCATCACTTTGATCTTGCTGCCTGAGTTTTTTGAGCAGTGAAGATTCTTTGTAACTAGGTTTGGCTGACCGCTGCCTCAAACAAATTCTCTTGTCACTTGAATTTTCTTCATTTGTAGCCCCATCTGGTTTTAGCGAGCCATTATCCCTGTTCAATAATTGCCAAGATTTGCAGGAAGATAAATCACTATTCTCGCTGGAAGAGGTAATCTTTGATTGCAATTCTTGTGCGTCTTGCTTTTTGCCATAACCCTTCCGTGCACGTGCTTGTATGCCTTCTGGTTGCAGTGTGCAGCTTCAACGAGGACAAGGAGCTTTTCAGTTCCTGATAGCACTCCCCTTGCAACCGAAAAGAAAACACACCACGTCCACAATCACATGCCCTTATCCATATATCTGGGTGTATTCGGTGTATCAGATGAGCCTGCATTTGGAGAAATACAAGAGATCATAACTGTGCATGAATCACCCACAAACGAGTCACAAAGCACCTCTGTCAATTTACTTCCTCGGAAAGGAATGCGGATATGATCATTGTCAAAAGCCCGAATGCACCCCTTCAAAGCCAACAAGCTATTATTGATCTCTCGTGTCGTTTACTCCCATCCAGATCCCAACTCTGCCTGTTTAATGAATTAATAAAACGCTGACCAACATTTTCCAGAAGGCACTTTGCCAACAGTAAATTACTCTGCCTGTTTAATGAATTAATAAAAAGCTGACCAACATTTTCCAGAAGGCACTTTGCCAACAGTAAATTAACATCTCTTCGAGATTGACAGAATCTAAGAAACCGGTCAACTATGAAGAAAAAGATCCCTCCTGCTGCTGGACAGTTCTGAATGCTGCATATTCCCATGTTAAATGGCCATATCCAAAAACAACCCGATGTGCAACTTCCAGAGCTTGCCAATGTTCATCCGGATTGAAATAGGTATGAGCAAAGCATTGACACTTCTGAATAACAAACAGCTTATGAAAACATTGCTTTCTGTCCAAAATTGAATACTATCATCACTCCTGACTTGCTTCTGTTTGTTGGATCCTGATTTGAAGGTTGAATCAGTATCCGATGCACTGTTCTTGCTTGAAATTGACCTTTGCTTCTCGATTTCATCCAATCACCAAACTTTCCCCACAAAATTTACAACAAATATCAAGTTTCCTTATAGCCACTTGTAAAATTGAAGCAGATTGTCGATTCTTCATTAACGCTATGATTTGTTGCCCACTGTTGGGTACAACTCCATCATACTCCACTTCAGTTCGTGTTAGAATTACAGGACTATGCAGCACAAGTTTTTTATTTTCTCGACATCTTGTTGCAGACATTAGGATGCACTGACAACGATGTGGAATATAATGAACCAGAGATTTAAAGAAGATCTCATCTAAAACCAATGTAGCAAGTGACTCCTCAAGAGATAAACGTTGAAGAATATTTGTAAAAATACATATCCCAATACAAGCTGGTGTTGCAACTACAATGTCTGGAAGCCCAACCATAGCAGCCCTAAAATCTGGCAGAAGCAGAATGAACTCTTGCCTACTAACAAGCACAAAATCAACAGCTGTGACAATGAAGTTTGTTCAGGATGTCCAGTGAGACTTTCTCCAAATAGCTTTTTGCCTCTGATTGCTGATGATGTTTCGAATTATGCTTTTGCAGAGATAGGAGGTTGAAGTCGCTGCCAGTTGAAGAGCTGGAGATAAATTACACAAATTTAAACAACACATTAATGATTTCTTCTTCAAAACAGGGTTTTGAAGAAGAATCAATCTCTGAGATGAGACGGAGTCTAACATTGGCTCCATTTGGGATGGCAGTTGCAGCTTCCTGGAGGTGCCAAGAACCGCAGAACTTTGGGAGAGCAGACAGTGCCTCCACCCATTGGGCAATGGAGTCATCATCAACACAACTAAAACTGAACTCAAACTGATTTGATCTCAAGACTGAAATGACTGAAAACAACTTAACAATCTTCAAGCCAACTAAAACAAGATGCTGCCCTTATGGCTAGCTTATTTATTTACAAAGCTACTCTAATCTGCTGTATAAACAAGAGATCAGGTAATGCTAAAATGCCATATTAACCATTCAAGTAAACCTGAAAATGAAGCCGCTTGAGAATGCTTCCGCCAGGACACAGATGCAGTTGCTGGCAACCCTTCATGCATGTACTGACCCTGGTCACGGAAAAGACAGCCTGATTTGTCCATCAAACTGAAAAACATGTCCATATATGCCGCAATAGGATCACGGAAGCTAGACTCTGTTGGCTGCCCCAGCTCTGCAAGACATACTTCCAGCTGCACATTGTCAATATAAACCTCTATAGGCAAGGGAAGGATTTCCAAAAACTTTTTAGGGTCTTGGAAATCATAAGACTGGATCTGCTCATCTAAATCTTGAATCTCCTTCTCGACTTTTTCAACAACTAATTCATAGACACATGTTTTAACTTCAAAAGGAAACTTCGAAGATTTCAAACCTTGAAGGAAGCCACTGAAAAATTTTTCATTGAGTTCAAAATCTGCTAACCAATGTGTATCATCGTTTACAGCTTCACGCGGGGTAGGGTCTGCCACATACCCTTCCATGGCATGGACGGATCAGCGAGCACTGGAGTGTCTGGATCGAATTGGAGCCGCCAGGTGAATGGTTCAGCCTGTCAAGTGCCTGATCGTTGTTCACCATCAACAATCAGATCTGAACTTGATACATGCACTGGGGTAAAAGTGTCAATGAAGCGCTATGTTCACAAGCCCACGGAGATCGACTGAAGCAGCGTTTATCTACTAACGCTGATGTAAAACAAGAGCGTGTTCGAAGGCTACCTGGCGTATCTTCAGACTCCGTCTAAGACTTAAGAAACACACACATCAATGAGCAAATGACAAATTTGTTCTCCCCAGTATGGTCGCCAATATGTTAGCCTTGAAGATTTGCCTTTCTCAGCCTGAGGTGAAATCTCAAGCGCTAACAATGAGAACCAACTAAAAAACAAAAGTAAAGCCCACAACGCCATGGCTATCCAAGAAATGGAAAGGCTAGGGAAAACCATTGCCAATCCAGGCAATATTCCATATCAATGACAAATCACAACCAAGAAACAACATGCATGTGTCAAGTATGGCAAAAATAGCAAGGAAATCATACATGCAACTCAGTACCTACAAGAAAAACCCACTATAGTTGTTGATCCCGGTGTCCTCTTGCATTTTCCTATTTTTCCTTTCCCTTCTTGCTCCAAGACTCCAAGTATACCACTCTCCAAGAGTGCTCCAAAAAAACTTTGTGTCCAAGAGTATGAGAGAGAGAGAAGGTAGAGAGAGAGCTCCAAAATTTAACTAACAAAAGTCTATAAACTAATCAGCAGAAACCTTTTTATTGATTAGGCCTCTATTTTCTTCATTTTCCTCCTCACATGCAACCTGTGACCTTTCACCTCCCTTTTCTCCTAATTTCCATTATTTTCATATATAAATATGTCAAAATGCCAGTTTGTCTTTCCAAAGCCTTTGTCAATTTCTTTAGACATTAATCAATCACAAGTGATCCCCATCACTATGCTTTGCCCAACATTTAGCTTGGAATAAGTGTCCCATCAACCATGGTTATTATTTTGTCTTTATTAACTTTTATTACATGGAATTTTCACCAGGGTTGTTACACCAAATCTCTCATACCGTGTTGATTTTCTAGTAACAAACAAGACTAGGACAATTTTCTATCTGATAACTAATTTCAATAATATAGTTTTTACTTCTTTAGAGCATTCCAGTCATCAAGTAGTTACACTTAGAAAATTTTAACCATTAACTTCAATAGAGTAGTAGAGATCAAAGTAAAAAACAATGAAACAAGAGACACCAAAATTTATTGGGACAAAATCCCATAGGGGGAACCTGGTAATATTTCTTTATGAGAGAGAGCTCATTGTCATCCAAATTGTACATTAGAATATTCCAATCAAATTTCAACCATTGACCACATTAAATGCCAAGTTAAATTTTAGTCAAAAGAGAGATAAAAGTCAACGATCTGCTCATTGGTCAAACTTTGTACAAGGGGTCGAATTTCGACCTAAAGTAGCTAGTCAAAGGGTTGAAATTATATCCAATAATTCCACAAAAAGGTTCAGTCAAACCTCGAAATTTGACTTGTGGTCAAACCTCAGTCAACGCCCATAACAAAACCAAAACTTCAGTCCACGAAAAGTCAAAGATCCACAAAATATTCATCCTCCAATCCACAGTGAACAACTTAATCAAATAACAAAGAATTTGGTTAATTCAACATTAGTCAACATAAGTCAAACTAGTTGGTCAACGCAGAGAATAATCTTTATCTTCTTCACATGTCTAAACATATCTCTTTGCTAGATAGGTCGAATTAATATGTGATGTGATGTCCAAATGAAGTCCAACGAATGTCAATATATAAAAGACCAATCAAGTGGGTTTTGACCTTTGGTAAAACCCATTCAAGTGGTGGGGCCGACTTGTACATCTAGATGACAAATTACTTCTCCACTGATTTTGACAATAAAAATATTGACCGCAACGAAAATTTCTCAACAATTAGTGCCAAGAATTATAAGGCTCAAGTTTTAGAACCCCCCTTAGAATTTGCATGACACATCTAGAATTCTCAAGTGGATTCTTACAAGTGACTAACCAACCATATCTAAATCAAATTGAGATGACATGGTTGCCATTTAGACTTCTGGGGAATATTTGGATCATTACACTTATAGGACCATAACTTTTACATACCAACTTTGTTTTAAGTGCACTATAGTGTGCTGGAAACATCTCGATGAGAATAATAATTCACACCTTGGATGAGAAAAACCTACCCTCATTCAACATCAAGCCCAAACATATTAATCCCCTTGAAATGTCCAATATTCTAATGTTTCCCATTTAGAGCTTAAATAAATCATTATGGTACCTATATGAATCCATTTTGGATCAATGAGGAATCGTCGTTGACCTACTCCGTGCTTGTTGTCTCAAAATATACCAATCCTTAAGGGAGGCCTTACAAGATGATGGTCATACCCGAATGGAACAATAAGGCAGTTTCCACTATCACCTTAACGCACCACCTTCTGATCTTTAGTAGAATTTCAACACATGGGAGGCTTCCCAATATAGATCACCTAAAGGTATTCTATGTTAATAGAATCAAGGTGATGTTTGAGAGGCTTGATCAAGGTTCTTCTCACTTGGAACCAGGCACAATTCTTTGCATAAAGGAATAACATACGTATTAAGAAGCCTAAGAGATAGCACTTGAAACTTAAGGTTTCAAGATGTAGTTAAACAACGATACATCTACACATCCAAGCATAAAGAAAAGGTTTGCTTAGAAAGATATAATGAACCAGTAGAAAGACAAGCTTTCAAATAGCCCTGAGTTGAAGCCTTTATGCTAAACTAGTGTTTTCAAGGGACCTAAATGGTCATCAACCCTAATTAGGTAATTTTCACCATAGGAAAGGCAATATTTGGAGCTAGCAAAGTCAAGCAAGGTAAAAATTAGTGAAATTAGCTCCAACATTCTCTTAGAGCAAATCCTATTTGAATTCAACAATTTCCCTAACCTTAGTGGCTTGCCTTGAAGGGCCAAAAATAGGAAAAGAGAGGTAAAAGATAAGAGTTTTTATACGTTCTAATCATCAAGAGGGATGTCAATGCCTTCTAGAGTCTTAGGAACTTTAACCATGGAAATAATAAATCTTTGAAGGGAGTAGTGGGGAAAACCCGAGTTTTCACTTGCTAACACTAGTTATCATTTTATGAAGGGAAAAATTCACTAGAAAAAGGCTTGTTAGGAGGTTTTCTAAGGAATTCAATGATAAAAAGTTAAGCATGCAACAGTTACCAATATTTTCATATAACCATATGCATTTAGACAAAGAAAAATAGACCCCTACCAATATTCCATTCATGCAAAACCATTTAATATATTCAACAAAATACTCACAACATATCCAAAAACATGCCTTCTTTCAATCCCAAAATGATGTTTCCACAACAAACACTAATATCCAATAGCCAAAAAAATCCACATAAGATCACATCTCCACAAGTAGTGAAGTACAACAAGAAAGTCAAGTATCTTCTAAAGAGGTTGAAATCCACAAATGTGATGATGAAGTCTATAAACTCTAATAATTCACTGAAAGCCCATAAACAAATTTGATTTCGAGTAAACATAAATTAAATTGGGTTACAAGCCAACCCACTAACTCAATAACAAAATATGCCAACAAATCCCCACGTGTGAAACGTAATCCTCTAGAAAGGATGACGCCCAGCCCTTTTAGAGCTCAAAAAGCTCCATAAATGCACTGAAAGGGCTACAAAGGTCTCCAAGCATCATGATCATCCAAAATTTGAGGGAAGGTCCTAAAATCAGTCTCAGAGCATCTCCATGTGCCTGAAATCTAGTTGTATGTGCCCTACGTCATCTCTATGGGTGCCAAGTAGACAACATAGTGTGCTCTATCTAGTATTGGGGATCCATCAGGTGCAACAAGCCCTCTTCAATCATCTTGGGGGATAATCATCCTCATTTAGGCTCTCAATCAAGGCATGCCTATCAGGTATTATCAAGGCCATTATAAGGCAATGTTGGGTCCATTGGTACATCATCAAGAATCCTCCCTACCAAGCAAGAGAAGCTCAATGTCATTTCATATGGGGATGTCTAGGATATTTATCAAATGTTAAGATCATCAAAGTGCCCAACATTCTTCTACAAATGGGAAACACTACATCTACAATATCATTGTTCTCTCTAGGAATGTAGTATGGTTTTGGCATCATGTGGAGTAGGGTGCCTTCAAAGCCTCAGTTTCTCTAGGCCACCTGGAAAAACAATCTCAAACTCTTTAAGATGTAACATTTGTTTTACCCCTTAAGATAAGGCAATGTCTCGATCAACAGGGTTGGGACATGCAAGGGTTCTTTTTTATGAGGTGGAGTATCAAGTGCTCAAGAACCGATTGATGGCTAATGAGGGTACAACTCATGCTAGGTTTTTTCCCACACATTAACTTATGTCACAATCATATTTTGCATTTTAACCTTTATTTTTCTTTCATTGTGGATATATTATGTTTTTTCATTTTTTTTAGCTGCATTAACCTCCAAGGAAATGTTTTCTATCCCGATTCAATGATGTGAATGTGTGAGTGCCAAATCCCAATGCACCAATGACAATTAACCCAAAATATGGAGATGATATCAAGGAAATGATGTGACATGGAAAATATTAAGTATGGAAGGGGTAATGGGCATGCTACTTCAATCCAAGTTTCCCAAGTAGTGCCACTCCTATGTCCCTAAGGCCTTAGAGGAAGTCCCATTAGACTAGGGCTAAAAATTAACCCCCTGGTAAGGTGAGAGAACAAGTTCACAATCAAGATCATCCAATCATCTAGATCACCCTTTATCCATATGTAAATACCCAAAATATTAAGTAAAATGTATGATGGTGAGAGGTGTATAACTAATACATATGGCGAACTAAATTGGCATATAATCATTAATGACCAAATGTGTCGGGCTACTAGATGGTTGCATATCCAAGGTAGGAGAAAAATTTCTCCTATGGGGTTATCCATGTTGGAAATGTTGAGGCGGTGAATCAGTGTTTCTCTCAATTAATTAATTTTAACTTCACAGAGCATTAATTATAATCAGTGTCAGATAAACATAAGCAGTCATCAACATCATTCAACAATGCACAACAATAAAGAGAGTACACCATATATTTTTAGGTTGAAACCCTTAAAGGAGAAAAAACCACCAAACGCTTCTTAATATTTGTCTTGTTGAAAATGCAACAAGATGATGGATCTTAGTGAAAAGAAGTCGCCTTCACTAAGTGGGCCCGCAGGCTATTTTTGGCGCAAAGTCTATTTTTAGACTATGTCTATTTTTAGACATATGGATCATGGTATATGAGTTGCAGGATGTTATTTATGGATGATTGGTCATATTTTTATACATATGGGCGGAGTCTATTTTTAGACTGCCAATCAAAAATAGTACAGTCAAATATTATTAGCTCTTAATAATATTTGGACTATAAACATTATCTTATCCTTTAGCAGCACTGCAGTTCGAGCTACGGATGTGGCACATGAAACTACCAGAAGGAAATACGCTTTTCATATGGGTTAGTTGAGCTATTGCATGATGGACTTCAATTAGAACTCAAGTGATTGAGTTTAGTGGAGTTGATTGAGGAGTTGATGGAGTTGTGTTCAGTTTGACTTAGTTGAACTAGTTGTATTTAGTATAACTGACAAATACACTAGTGATGAGTGGTGTGAATTAATTATTAATTAATTCACTAATTATTAACTCATAAATCAACTAAAGAATACATCAGTTAACTCAGTGTATGGACAGTTCAGTGAAGACAAGTGTTAGAGGTGGGTGAAAGGGTGAGACTAATATCAGTTGTGACTATAGTTGTGCATGATATTTGCACAATCATTGATTGAGATCGCCAATGAGGATTGCACAGTACATTCCAAGGGAATTTGAACTTGGATCAAATCTATTCTCAAGAGGTATTGTGCAGTAGAGGCACGCAAACAGTGGAGGAGATTTGAACCCGTGGCTTGTTCAGATCTGAGCTAGTTTGTGTGTAGCAGGTGGAGATAGTACTGAGTACTTGCGAGGAGTATTGTACTATGTATTGTTACATGTTCTCTATCATCATAATATGCAGATAGTCGGGGGTTTTCAGTTGTATGCTTTCCCCATTACATAATGTGTTGATATGTGTGATTGATGTTTCAATGTGCGCATGCGATTGTTTCTTAATTCCGCAAATTGATGATCAATGGTAGAGGAGGTTATGTATTATGCA
>APFE031504481.1:3078-19649 GCA_000404065.3 Pinus taeda | reverse complement strand
TTGAACCTTTTTCTTCTTGATATGTCCTTCTATCTTGAGAGTTTGAGGAGTGGTAATTCCTACCAATGCATTACAAGATATGGTCGGATTCATTTCTTAATGCTCGATGTGATCTTTCACTTCTTGAACCTTTTTCTTCTTGATATGTCCTTCTATCTTTAGAGTTTGGGGAGTGGTATTCTTGCCAATGCTTTACAAGATACGATCGAATTCATTTCTTCTTTCTCTGGGGTTGGTTTCTGGTGTATATCCTCTTCTTTTGATGTTTCTTGATCTTTTTCTTCTTCCTCTTCACAATCTATGCAAAATAATTTCTTCTCAGCACACTTATGACCTTTAGTGTATTTGCTATTACAACTGTAACAAAGCCCTTTTTCTCTTTTTTCTTCCAATTGTTGTGGTGTAAACCTTGTAGGTTGTGGAAGGATAGGAGAAAAAACACTTCCATATTTATAGTTGTGAGTGGTAAGATTCCTTGTTTCCATAATTCTGCTTTCAATTTTTCTTGCCAAACTGAATGCCTTCTCTAATGAATCAGGTTCCCAAAGATGAACCTCATGTTGAATGTTATCCTTTAAAGTCCCTATGAAGACATCAATCCTTTGCTTCTCTGGATATCATTTACCCTTATATTCAATTTTTTGAAGTCCTCAATGTGCTCTGCCATTGAACCCTTTTGTTTCATATTTATCAATTAGCTAAAGAAGGTGTTGCTCTTTGTATCCTCAGAATGTGCTTTCATTTCCTCTGTGAAAATTGACCAAGTGACAAGTGGTTTACGAGAACAAATCCCTTTATACCATAAAAATTGATTCGGTTCTAAATATAAAGATGCAATATGCACCTTTTATAACAGTTGTACACCATGTAGATCAAAATATTGCTCCATCTGTAGTATCCAATTTACTAGATCCTTGCCATCAAACTTCCTCATATCGTTTTTTCTTGATTTTAGGAGCTCGATTTTGAAACGACTGTAACTCTGTAATTTCGGATTTCCCATTTCTGAAATTGCGTCCTGTGGTAGCTATCTGAGTTCTCTTTCTAACCCCACCAGTCTGATCAATATTGGATTCTTCAAGAAAGAGTTATGCCTAATCTCCTATGATGACCTAATTATAGACGGTTCAGTAGAGCAAACTTGTACGAAGTGCCATGTGTCACTGTTTCGACCTTCGGACCTGAAATCAATACATAGAAAAGTACAGTTTGTCCTCTTTCTGTACCTTGTGAAATTTCGATCTGATGCTCAAAGAGAAAGTTATGATGATTTTCCCCAGGAACCTGTTTGGGATGTAATTCGGGAGCCTGCAGAAACCCTAAATGTCTTGGACTGTATCTCCGAAAATATAGCGAAACAAGATCTGAAATTCGGGCCCGAGCTTCACCACGATTTTAGCTCAAATGGGTTTTAATTTTAGAGTTTGAACCTTCATAGAAAAAAAGTATAGCAAAAATGCCACGATGACCTGTTTGAGATGGAATTCTGGAGCTTGCACAAACCCTAACTTCCTCAGATCATATCTCCGAAAATACAGCGAGACAAGATCTGAAATTCAGATCCGAGGTTCTAAACAATTTAAGCTAAAATGGTTTTTTTTTAGCTTTGGAAACTTTGTAGAAAAAAGTTATATTGAAAATGCCACGATGACCTGTTTGGAGTAGCGAAACCCTAGAATCTAAAGCTTTGATACAAAATGTTATGAAACCAGCTCACAAAAAGATAGAAAAGATAGATCAACAACTTAGAAACCAGCCTCTTCGAGGGGGCAACCTCCTTTACATTAAGAAAATGAACAATTCTTGGATGATACAAATGACAAGACCTCCTTTCTATATATAGGAGTCTAAGGGGTCATAATATAGTCTGAGCCGACATAACAATAATAATGTAAGGGCACAACAATAACAATAATGGGTTTCTATGGGGCACAATAATAACAATATGGGGACTACGTGGGCACAACAATAAAATAAGGGGGTTGCAGTAATAACAATAAGGGGTTTCACTAGTATTATAGGGACCTAACACCATACCAATGGTATTGTCAGTGGCGGCCAAGTATAGGAGTTCAGAGGATACAACAAAGGTGCACTAATGAGGGCAGCCTTCAAAGCATCAAACAACTTCTGAGCAATGTCATCCCAAATGAATGGGACTCCTTTCTTCAGAAGGCGAGTAAAACCCTTGGCAAGCTCGGAATAATTAGGGATGAAACGACGAAGAAAGTTTGCCTTTCCCTGCAAACTTCTGGAGTTGATATAAGGAAGATGGAGGTGGCAAATTGACGATGGCCTCCACCTTGAGAGGATCAATGGAGATGCCCTCTTTAGAGACTACGAAGCCCAGGAGACGACTCGATTCCACGCAAAAGACACACTTATGAGGATTCAATCGAATATTGTAGTGTTGACAGCAAAGAAAAATCGCCCGAAGGTGTGCTGGATGGTCTTGACGTTTAAGCGAATGTGTAGGTAAATCGTCAAGATATCGCTGAACGATATGTTTAATATCGTGGAAGGCATAGGACATAGCTCGTTGGAAGGTTGCACCAACATTTTTCAAGCCAAAAGGAAGCTTTTTGTAGGCGAAAATCCCCCAAGGACAAATTAAGGCAGTTTTTGTGTTGATCGGCAAGAAGAATATTAATTTGATTATATCTCGAGAATCCATCCATAAAGGAGAACAGTTCTCTTTCAACACATTCATCGATAATCTGGTCATGAAGGGAGTAGGATAATTGTCCTTAGGACAAGCTCGGTTGATATCTTGATAGTCAACACATACTTGTATGGTTCCTTGTTTCTTAGTTACCAAAACAATGTTGGAGACCCAATCTATGAATCGAATAGGATAAAGCTAGTTTTTAGATTTTTTTCAACTTCTCCCTTAATGGCAGCTGCCTTCCGCGGGTGCATCGGATGAAGACGTCGTCGTAGAGGTTTCGCATCTAGATAGGTAGGAATCTCATGTACCACGATACTAGGATCAATGCCAGGCATCTCTTCGTAAGACCAGGTGAAGACATCACAAAATTCTTTGAACATGGTTGTGTAAATCTTAATCTCATCAGGAGAACAGGCAACCCCTATGTGAATATTTTGACAATCCCAGGTTTAACCGAGATGTCTGTTGTCACTTTTTCTAGCACCTGTAGCACAAGTGCTTTAGGGGATATGAAAAGCCTCCTAGAGACAACGTCTATTTTTATTATAGACCAGTGCCTAGGACATCTTAAATAGTGCTATCAGATTTATCTTTAGGACTTGTAGCACTAATAATTTTGTCACAAGTAATTTAAATGAGGCCGATTCAGGATCGTTCATGAAAGCACAATGTAAGAAATAACATGTGTGCAGAATTACATATGGAGTAATACTCAAACGATGGTGGCCAAAGCAGATTGAAACTTGCAGCAAATCAACTATAAATGAAGATGGAATAGTAGAAGTGTTACACAGTAATTTGTCACCGACCTCATATCAGTCCCCGAGCGACATCTCCGCTGTGTCATACATCAAATAAATATGTCCATATCTTCCCACTCATTCAAGAAGATTAAACAAGTGCTCTCTAATACTGAAGATTGACCCTTTTAACTATGTTTCTGCATTGTCGCAAGTGAACCCTACTCTTCCTGCGATGATTCTCTGTGTTGAACTATACCGTCGGGACGTCGTCGTAGGGGTACACGTGTTTCCTGCGATGGTCGAAATTTAGGGCTCGGCGCAAGTCCTCAAAATATTTCTTGCGGCGATTGCTCTGCATACATTGCTTCCTTGCGACGTCGTCGCAGAGCCCTAGTGTATGACTTGTGACGATCCAGATATGGCGAATTAGTTCAAACAATTGGCCTTTTGGGTGATTCTAGAAATGGTTGTTGGGTCAAGTTGGTTTGCCTTTCCTCCTCTGGGATGGTGGTTCCACCTTTTGAGAAACCTCCCTTGAGGATAAGCTCCCTCTCCCTTGTTTTATGGAGGCTCCTCCTCTTATAAAAGCACTCCCGATTGCTATGATCAGTTGGTTCTTAGTTTTTGGATTTGAGCAAATTAGCTAGCTTTGGTGTGAGTTTGATAGTTTGCAGTGTGAATTGCTGATAGTTTAGCAATTGGTTGTGGATTGCCTTAGCCTTGTAATAGAGCTTGTGAGTGAGAGAGAGTTATCATCCATTTGGGAGACCCTTTTGAGAGTGAATGCTTGAAGAAACATACCGACTGGACCCTTCGAGAAGGCTTGCGACGTCAAGGCTTGGTTGTAAGCTTTGCTTTTGATTCATTTTAATACAATCAATGATGATTTCCTATGTCTTGTGTGAAATATACTTGATAGCTTATGGTTCCTTGACTCTATAAGTAAATAGGTCATTGTTGTTCTCAGTTACATGTTCTGTTGTTCTCTTGTGTTGTTTCAGGTTGATTGCTCATTGAGGCGAAGGAAACGATAGCTGAAGTGACGCAACAAAAGCTTCATCGAACACCGGTTTGAGGTAGGCTCTTTCAACAATGATTGTTTAAGGAAATAAATTGTTGTTTTGTTCTGCTGTGACTAGACCCACTCTAGGGCTAGAGGGGTTGCCTCTGTCCACAGAGGGAACATTTCCTACATTACAAGAAGACAATAGAGAGAAAATCCATCAAAACAGAGCTTAGACTTTAATAATTCTATATCTCTAGATTTAGAGGAAAATGAGAGTAATGAAAGGTTTATGTGATGTTGAGATGCATGGAGTGCCTCTTAAAGACCTTATCACCATATCAATACATGCATTCTTTATCAATGACTTGACTTAAATGAATCTGCAAATAATGGAAATGTATCTAGTTGCTACTTAAATGCAATTTGAGGAGAATGTCAAACATATATGAAAATACTAAGAGAGAAAAACATACTGCAAATCATTGAGTCGGAATCACCACAATTCTTCCATTAAATTCTCTGATAGAATGCCTACATCATACAATTGCCTTTGTGAAACAAGAAAATGATCGACTTAGGTGCTTCTTTCCAAAAATTCTAAACCCTTGTGAAGTGTTGCTTCCCACTATTTATCTAGAGAGGGGGGCATTGAACAATAATCACAACAAAATATCTCAACTGAGCCTCAACTGTCAGATCGACTAGCTGTCTCGGCTTGGGATGGCTCTGTGGCCCAAAAATGACTAAAAAAGATTAACTGCTTCATTAAATTGTGACATGGTACATGATTAAAAAACAAGTCAACAACTAGATAAAAACACTAGCAAAATATCTCCATGCCCATCCCTGGCATCGCCTTTGATCGGGTCACTGATTTGTCATGATCTTCCTTCTCTGGTACTCGGCTGGTTCCAGTCGCTTCTGCCTTTATTGCTTGAATCGCTTATTCTCCAGAGCCGGGAGTGGTTCGATTGTGAGTTTCATGCCATGGTACAACAATAGAGGCCATCTGCGCAGAACTTCGTCTGCCATCTGTGCAGAACTTTGTCTGCCATCTGCGTAGAACTTTGTCTTCCCATTGCATGGAGCTCCATGCTGAATAATCATGTCCTCCTGAGCTTCCATACATTCATTTACTCACCGCAGGCCTGGGCGTGGTAGAGTTGAGTTCATTTACCTTGTTTGCGTTGACCCTGTTTTCTTGTCACAAGGGGCTTTACAGGGTTGGCCCATGCTGACTTCTGAATGCTCCATGTCCTTAAATGTCTCAGCTACCGACCCACTGCCTCTTTAAAGCCTTGTATTCCATTATTGGGTAGTTATTACCTCAGGACTTTTGTATTAAAAGACCTCACAAAATGGCGCATTCGGATCCACTTTAGCCCCTTTTGCTTTGAGCCCCTTTTCCTTCATATGACCAAGGGCTATGACCACGCGCTTAGTCCTTAGGCATTAGGGCCTTTGGACCCGTGTCCGGGAGACTCATTCCTTTGTTACGTTTTTCGAGGTGCTCCTCGACATTTTCTTTATAATGGTCATTCGCAGACCGTTGGGACCTCCGATTTCCGATCAACGAGATTTTCTATTAAAGCATTTTCTCCTTGGCTTTCAGTCTTCAAGGGCAACTCCGATTTGTTATAACCTCTGATTCCAGGGTCCATTTGAGGAGTTCTATATGTCGTTGGAAAGCTAATTCCGAGCATCATCCTGGAGGAGGTCCTATTAATCTTTGACTACTTTTGTGGCTTTAAAGATGGCTGCCAACTTTTTGTTCAATTGCACCCTTTAACAACTGAAGGCAAATTTTGCAGAGGGTGACAACATTGGCTCCACCTGGGGACAGTGCCGTGCTGGCAAGGTGTTGAGAACCTGCAGACCAGTAGCCTTCACCCTTGGGCATGGAGTCAAAAATATAATGAGTCTATAAATCAGAAACTCTCCATGGAACTTTATTTGCAAGGAGTCGTTTCCTTATAGAACTGAAATGCAGAAAGAAAAATTCTAACAACTAGAAACTAAATGCTCAGCTGGTGAGCTTATTTATATGTATCTCCTACTTATGTACAAGGCTCAATTTACCCAAGTAAAGTCAACCTTCCAATGGTACCATTTCAGCATCAGGGTACTGGACCTTAGGCCATCATTCCGTAGAAATTCATCTATTAAAATAGGTATGTCCCCCATACAATCTTTGGACAAAAAATTTGTTATATGCCCCCAACTTGGTAGTTGATGCTCAACTCTTTTAATCTCCTTCATGAACATTCTAATGGGGTTGTGTTCTTGAAAATCATGGCTAACATGTGCATGCACCCCATAAGAGCTTCAGACCAAAGGTTTGACACATACCTTGGGATGGATGTATACTGTTGCAGGGCAAAGAAAGACACCATGTAGTCAGCCACTGAATCATGGATCTGATGGGGTAAATTTAGAGCTGTCTCTCTTTCTTGACCAGTTTCCAGGGATGAATCTTTCTGCAACAGTATACCTCTATTCCAAGGTATGTATACTTGGCTTGGCTCGTCAAATTTGGCTCCTCTTGAAGGATTTGTGGCTGGAAGCCATTTCCCCACTTGTTTGTAAGTAGATCCCTTTGACAATTTGTAACCACCTCATCGTCCTCTGAATAATATGAATTATAAATTAGAGGAGGTTCTTGAACTTGTTCTCTAGGTGAAGGATGTGCTTTGTAAACTGGAACCTCTTTATTGACTTCTTGGTGGGCCTCCTTTTCTTGTGCAACTTCCCACCACTGAGACTGTTGTGGTTCTGCATCGTTTAACTCTCCATCGGAGTCATACGCATTATAAGGAGGAGAATTATCAACTTCGGCTGAATAAGATCTCCGAGGGTTTTTTTGCAGCTCTATAAGGTCTCCTTCTTCGCTTTCTTGATCACTGGGCGATGCTTCTTGATGTGAGTAGATATCTTCTTGGAATGGAGTCTCACCAACATTTTCGGCAAGGTCATTAACCTCTGGATATTTTCATCATTGAAATATGCACAACAATCTTCAAATAGAGCATCTGATGGCCATAATCATTTGCAATAATGATTGAATGCCATATGAAAACTCTTTAAGGAAGATATGCTGCCACGAGGTATTGTTCTATACCAAATTCTAAAATCATCTTCTAAAGAGTATATGAACAACTTCATTTACGCATCTTCAAAAATAATGCCCTGTTGTTCCATGCATTCATAAAATCCTTGAGATGCTGGTTTGGCTTTCTATCTGTGTTTCCACTGAATCTAGGCAAATAGGTATTCCATTCATGAAATGAAGGGACAATATTGGAATAACCAACAATAGAAGAAAAATCCAATGGGGCAAATTTGTTGGCCAAGAATGCAGGAAGGGCCATTTTAGAGACCTCCCTAGGTGATTGATCTCGAGTTCAAAGGTAGGGAAATTTTTTATTGTTTTAGGATCAAAGCGAGTACGAGGTTGCTTGAAAGCCAGCATGGTCAAACAAAGATATAGACAGTGGAGTTGCCAGGATGTTTATAATGAAATTCTGATAGGGAGTCGTCAAGCTGAGAGAACTTCAACCCACACTTCCCTTGCTCACCTAACAAAGGGAATGTAAAGATTTGTCGTACCCAGGGAAAAGTATCTCTATTTGGTTCCTTGGCAACGATGCCAAAAAGATGTCGCTTTTTCTAGCACCTGTAGACAACGTCTGGGTTGATTATAGACCATGCCTAGGACATCTTAAATAGTGCTATCAGATTTATCTTTTGGACTTGTAGCACTAATAATTGTCACAAGTGATTTAAATGAGGTTGATTAAGAATTGTTCATGAAAGCGCAATGTAAGAAATAACATGTGTGCAGAATTCCACAGGGAGTAATACTCAAATGATGGTGGCCAAAGCATATTGAAACTTGCAGCAAATCAATTGTAAATGGAGATGCAATAGTAGAAGACAATAGAGAGAAAATCCATCAAAACAGAGCTTAGACTTTAGGAATTCTATATCCCTGGATTTAGAGGAAAATGAGAGTAATGAAAGGTTTATGAGATGCTGAGATGCATGGAGCACCTTTGAAAGACCTTATCACAATATCAATACATGCATTCTTTATTAGTGACTTGATTTAAATGAATCTGCATATAATGGAAATGTATCTAGCTGCTACTTACATGCAATCTGAGGAGAATGTCAAATATATATGAAAATACTAAGAGAGAAAAACATACTACAAATCAATGAGTCAGAATCACCACAATTCTTCCATTAAATTCTCTGATAGAGTGCCTACATCAATTGCCTTTGTGAAACAAGAAAAGGATTGACTCATGAGCTTCTTTCCAAAAATTCTAAACCCTTGTGAAGTGTTGCTTCCCACTATTTATCTGGAGAGGGGAGCATTGAATAGTAATTACCAACAAAATATCTCAGCTGAGCCTCAACTATGAGATCGACTAGCTGTGTCACCCTGGGATGGCTCTGTGGCCCAAAAATGACTAAAAAGGATTAACTTCTTCATTAAATTGTGGCATAGTACATGATAACAAAACAAGTCAGCAATTAGATGAAAACACCAACAAAATATCTCCATGCCCATCCCTGGGATCGCCTTTGATCGGGTAATTGATTTGTCATGATCTTACTTCTCTGGTACTCCGCTGGTTCCAGTCGCTTTTGCCTTTATTACTTGAATCGCTCGTTCTCCAGTGCTGGGAGTAGTTCCACTGTGAGTTTCATGCCACAGTACAGCAACAGAGGTCATCTAGGCAGTACTACGTCTTCCCTCTGCATGGTGCTCCACGCTGAATCATAAAGTCCTCTTGAGCTTCCATACATTCATTTACTCATCGCAGGCCTAGGAGTGGTACAATCGAGTTCATTTACCTTGTCTGTGTTGACCCTGTTTTCTTGTCACAAGGGGCTTTACAGGGTTGTCCCATGCCAACTTATGAATGCTCCATGTCCTTCTTAAATGTCTCGACTCTCAGTTTCCGACCCACTACGTCTTTAAAGCCCTGTATTCCATTATCGGGTAGTTATTACCTCAAGACTTTTGTATTAAAAGACCTCACAGAACAACGCGTTCGATTCCACTTTAGCCCCTTTTGCTTTGAGCCCCTATTCCTTTATATGACCGGGGGCTATGACCAGGTGCTTAGTCCTCGGGCGCTAGGGCCTTTGGACGCATGTCCGAGAGACTCATTCATTTGTTACGTTTTCCGAGGCACTCCCCGACATTTTACATTGTTGGCTCTTTTTCTCGACGTTTTCTTTATAATGGACATTTGCAGACTGCTGGGACCTCCGATTTCCGATTTGTGGGTTTTCTCTTCAAGCATTTTCTCCTTGGCTTTTGGTCTTCAAGGGCAACTCCGATTTTTTATAACTTTTGATTCCAGGATCCATTTGAAGAGTTCTATATGTTGTTGGAAAGCTAATCTTGAGCATCATCCATTGGAGGAGGTCTGATTAATAGTTGACTGTTTCTGTGGCTTTAGAGATGGATGCCAACTTTATGTTCAATTGCACCCTTTAACAACTGAAGACAAATTTTGCAGAGGGTGACAACAATGTTGATGGGCATGGTTGTTGAAATGTTGCCTAAATTACCTTCAGACAACACTTCATGGACCAAGATAGGTGTCTGAAACAGAGTGGTCGTTTCAGGAGAAAGTAAAATTACCTAGACAAGTAGGAATTGACCCAGGGCTAGGAAGAAAAGAGTAACGATGATGAATATCATTCCAATGGGTTTCTTCTAGAGACATGACTTCTACAATGCTTTCGTCAGTCAGGAATGTCTCATTCAACGGATCTTCAGAATCAGAAGAACCAAGCCAAGGAGTTTGTAGGTATGAGTCTAGAGTCTAGGGAAAATCTCAATTGATCATGAGTTGTGGAGGTAGCTGTAGAAGCCAAAAGGAAAGTTCGATAAGCTTGCTCAATTGGGCTAAGCGGCATGGCATCACCAAAATCATTAATCTGGTCGGGACGAGGAATAATCCATGGGTCATAAGTAGATGAGATCATGTTAATTGAGGCAATGTTAGAGGGAGGAGGAAGGGAAAAAGCTCCCATTAAGGTAGGATCCTTGAAAATGCCTACTCCAACACTTTCGTAAGGGATGTTGGTTTTCCCAACATAAGGCACATTACCGCTTGCAGAGTCAGAGGAAAATAAAGCTAATTGATCAACAATGATAATTTTCCTTTTATGGGTAAAACGAAGTACACGAAAGAGAGATGAGACCACACAAAACATTGCATGAGTCCAGCTCTGACCAAGCAAAAGGTTGTAATTAAGATTGGCATCAACAACCTTGACTTCTAAATTGACTCTTTCCCTCCAACTAAATGGGTAAGGAGTTGAGAATACCATATGGACGGAATCCTCGACCATCAAAAACTTCTTAAGTGTTCGGAGACTGGTCAAGAGGAGGGGAACCAATGGCTTTCCAACATGAGGTGGACATGATGCATGTGGATTCTCCTTCATCAATGACAATCCGATGGATTGTCTTGCCCATAAAAACAACTTGTATAAGGAAAACAAGTTGACGTGGCAAGTGAGGAATATGATTTTTGAGATCAAAAGTAATCAGATTGGAATTTGTGGGATCAATCCCACCAATAGCGGATAGCAAAGCCTTCCTTTGTGATAGACAAGTCTGAAGGACCTCCAAAGCCGACATCACCGAAGGTGCTTGAGCCAAGTCTTATACAATGTTGTAGTGTTGGGTGGCTTGCGCATTCGGATTATAGGACGATTTCTGAAGAACACCTTTAGGGGGGTGGTCGGATGATGGAATCGGTGCTAGGTTTCTCGATGTGGAGAGGACCAGAATTGGATGGAGTGGAGGAAGAGGGTATATCGATGGTATTTTTCTCCACCACAGTTTTCTCAGGAGGCGGATAATATTTTGATCTCATGGCTACAAAAATTTGTTTTGAGCCACTCATAAACACTGAGAGCTTCCAAAGGTTTGGGCATGGGGTTGGTCTACCAATTGTGTCTGCTGAGACGGGAAAGCTTCTTTAAGCACGGCTGGTGTCCCTGCATTTCCTTTCAGAAGACGACTTACTTCAGCATGACGAGGGAAATCCCTTGTATAATGATCTTCATGACAGATCAAGCAAGGATATTTAGGCTTTTGTTTGGGTGTGTCATCAACTGACTGTTTTTGGGAATCCTGTTTAGGGATATCTTGTTTAGTTTTTCCTTTACCCTTCTTCTTGCCTTTCGAGGATTTATCTGCTGTGGTAGACTAGACAACATTTACCTCAGTGGCTTTACCGAGATTCTTAGGAGTATCAACAGTTTTCGAAGTTGCAGCGGTCGTAGTAGATTTTGGTTTCAAAGAAGTAGCCATAGTACTACTAGATCGCCGAGCCATAGATCCAATGATGCCATCAATATGTGGTGAATCTCTGGGTGCCAGATTGTGAATAAACCAAATCCAAATACTGGGCACAGGCGATAGCTTGTTCCTCATTCACACAACCACCCATGGCTATATCTTTGGCAATAGGTGGGATGAATTATTTAGTGAACCATTCAGTCAAGAGTTGATCCGGGATATCGAATTTGATACGCCTTCGCCTCCATTCATGGATGTGATCAGAGATGTGAGTAGAAGTCGTCTGTTGCAAAGGCATTAGGAGATGAGTTCCAGTTTCATACTGGACCGACAATTGGAAGTGAGTGAGGAAAGCCATAGCTAAAGTATTGAAGTCTTGAAAAACACCACAAGGGAGCTCTATGTACCATTTGCTAGCAGCGCCTGTTAAAGTGCGCTGGAAAAGACGTAATCGAATATAATCATCGACCTAAGAATTAGAGGAACACCATAAATGATAAGTCATAACGTGTGCTTGGGGGTCTTCTCCAGATTTACCTTTGTATTTGGGGCAATCCACTAGGAATTTTGGTTGGTACCAGAGGCCAATACGGTGAGTGAAGTACTCGGTCATTCGTGAGTCTTGAAACATCCAGTAATTCCAACGTCACCAAAAAAGACAGTTGTGGGTTGTGAGGAGTATAGGGTCTCTGGTATGTGCCAAACTGAGTATTCTAGCCTTCCTGAGTTTGGGCTTGCCCCAATTGAAGTGGATTTTGTCCATAAAATGTTTGACCATAAGGATTTTGACCATCTGGAGATTGACCATATGGAGTTTGACCATAAAGAGGCTAGTCATACTGAGTCTGTTGACCTTATTGGACGTATGGAGTTTGTGAAGCAAATTGACCATATTGTTGTTGGTAATGTCCTTGTTGCATCCGCTGCCTTCCACATTCCTCCACCTGGGTGTGTGATTGGCTTTGGTAAGAATTGGTTTCGATTTTTCTTTGTTCTTAGCATTAGGTCGCTTGCAAACTCGTTTTGTTTGATCAGTGATCACTTGGATGAATTGTTGTTCTAGTCGTCATTCTGAAAAGTGCATTTGAATCAACGATTAGACTTTACATCTTAGTTTTCCTCATTTTTTGAAAATTAAGTGTGGTGAAAAGAAATAATCTTGCATTGGTTAGGGTTTTTGCATCTACATTGATTTAGAAACAGTCGCATGAAAAGGGAGTTGCATTGTGCATCTTGTTTGTCTCTTCCCTTCCTTAACTAGATTTTCATGGAAGAGAAGTATTCCATTTCCTCATGCTAGATTTGCATTTTAGGGAATTCAACTGAATTCGTGGTGAGCCATAAAACTGAAACTTAATTCAAGATCAACTTAAAATTTACTGAATCAACCTAAGGAGCATTTGTAACATTAACACAAACATATAAAGGTCTAGGCTAGAGACGTGTTCCGACATTGTTAAACATAGGAGCTGTTGTTGTTTGCCAACGTTGCATCCCAGGGGTGAAATCCTGTTCCAAGTATGTGAGTGCATAGAATCGTTCTCCACGTACCTTTGGGTATATTGGTGGCGCTCCACGCACGTAAAGTATATCCGAATGCTCTCATCGAATGGTTACACATTAGAAAACACTACTACGGACTACACTCTCACGTACCGTCGAGTATATTTTGGGAGTCCCCACTAGGTTGCTATCCATTCGTAGGTAATCGAGTCTGTGGCCTTGTATACCGTGATACACCGAACACAACATTCAGGAAGATTGGCTGTCGTACGTTAAGTCCTTGGTTCGCCAAGGTGTATATTGTAGTTCACGGTTGCTTGGTAATCCTTTATGCCTAGATTACCCTCTTTTTGATTTATTTCTTTTTGCGTTAATAAAATTTACTGTCCAACGTGGAACAACAAGATCCCCCACTCCGTCGTTTGCATATAATGCAAAATAATCCTACTCTTCCACGAGAGGCTACTCCTGACCGTCATCAGAAGCATAAAAGAATGCAAACTACTGAATCAAGAAATTTGGGAACTACTTCTTGTCCTCCTCCTGAATCTAATCAACCAGAATCATCTATCCCCTTGAGTACCGAACCTGAGGTTACATCTACTTTTGTCAGTGAAATTGACACAATCAGTATTGACTTACCTTAAACTTTGTTGTTTGAGGTTATAGAACCTGACCTTCCTAAGTCAGAAACTTTACTTCCTGGGGTCATCGAACTTGAGGAGACTCAGTCATCTTTACCTATTACTTTAGGTATTCCATCTTCTCTTCCTTTGTTTCAGACAGATCCGCCTACCATATATCTCGGTCTCGACGATGAACTACTTCCACTTGGACTTGTGAGTATTGAGGAGATCCTGCAAGAAGAGCCTCGTCCTTCTACTCATTTGGAGGGACTTTTCCTTTATCCAACCCATCCTCTTCTTTATCCTCCACCTCCTGTACAAACTCCTTTGTCTGGTTCTTTTGACTCACCCGCAAATTTCACGCAACAATCTACATTGGGATTATTGACCATAACTGGAACCAATGTGTTAAAAGCGCGAGCGGGATTAAATCGGCGTGGGGATTGAAGCGGAAAAAAGCGGGAAAAAATCGTTTGGTACAAAAATATTCATTTTTTTTCAATTTTTTTAATATCTAAACCATCTACAACATAAAATAAATACATTGACACATAAATATGATAAAAAAACTAATATATAAGATGTTTAATATCATTTCTAGCGCTAAATCACACATAACATTGAATCATGTCCTGAATAGTAAGTCCTGACTCCTGAGTCCCAACTCAGCCTCAAAATATCAACAAAAAATATGATAATGTATCTCATCATGTCATAATTTCATATACAATAAAATGAAAGTCTAATCCTATTGATTTCCTCTGCCCCTCTTGCGAGAAAATGCAACAGCTTTCCCTTTCCCTCTCGATGTAGATGTTGGTGTCTGTGCTGGTGGAGAGGGCAGTGGAGTCTGATGTCCTCTACTAGCTGAAGAACTAGAAATAGGAGGTACAGGAGGTAGACCACGTCCTCTACTGGTGGCAGTGGTAGCCCGGGCAGGCAATGTCACCTCTTCCTCCTGTTCCTCCTCCTCCTCCACCTGCTCCTGCTCCTCCTCCCCCTCCACAACATCCTGCCCTAACCAATCATCAGCAGACTCCATGAGAGGCCTCTCGGCCTCGACCCTCCATGCAGCAGTGGTGTCAATGCCATCCAATGAGATGGCATCCACATCAGGTGTCTTCTCCAGTTGCCTCACCCACAATCGAAGATTGTAGTAGACATACACCATGTCATTAAGTCTCTGGGACTCCAACCTGTACAAAGATCATGAAATAATAATTAATAATTAACAAAAAATATTGTTTAATGAATTCAAAAATTCGAAATTTGCAATATTTTAAATGTTTAAGTGTTAACCTGTTGCGCTTCTTATTGTGTATTTTTTCAAATACACTCCAGTTGCGCTCACATCCTGAGGAGCTACATGTTTGGCTGAGGATGCGAATGGCCAACTTTTGCAAAAGGGGTACCCTGGCACCATACATTTTCCACCAGGCATCTACAACAAAATTACAAATAAAATTTTAAATAAACATAAGAAGAAAATGGAATTTGAAGAGACAATGAAATTTGAAACAAAGTTACAAACTAAAAAATACCTGGCATTTTAATCAGCCTATCATTGACAGCCATCTCAAAGCCAAATGTGCCACCTGCCATCCTATATGTCTCAATTTGTTTAGAGATCTCTATACGTTGTTCTGGAGATCGCACCATTTTCTGAACACAGGATAAGAATCCATCCATGATCTCAGCATCAAAATCAAACCCACATGCATAAGAAAATGCAGGGTTCAGGAAAAGCCCTGCAGCATGAATGGGACGATGGAGTGTGTTGTTCCATCGCTCATCAATCACTCCCCATAGAAGGAGTTGTTTTTGAAACCCATCATCTCCCTTGTCATCATAGTAGGCCCGAATGGCTTCTTTGGCCCTGTCCATGGCTTCATACAAATAGCCCATTGCGGGTTTCTCACCATCAACCAACCGAAGAACCTTTACCAAAGGTTCAGTAACGGCACACACCTCCTGCACTCCCACCCAGAAGTCTTCCTGGTATGAAACTAGTCTGCATACGGCCTCTCCTTCTGGTTTGCGGCTCATTGTGGAACGTCGCCAGTCCTCTGAAAGAAACATTCTCTTCACATCCCACATAGAATTCAAGAGGGATTGAAGAGATATGAAACTGGTGGCAAACCGTGTAATGGCGGGGCGCACCAACTCTTTGTTGTTGGTGTATCTTCTCATCAAGCTAAGTACAAATGTATGATTGTATATAAATTTTGTAATACTTCTTGATGAGTCAACAATATCTTTGACAAAGGGAATTTTCCCTATGTCCTCTAACATCAAATCAATACAATGGGCAGCACAAGGTGTCCAAAATAAAGTAGGATGCCTATCCATAAGCATCCTACCAGCAGCAACATAATTTGCAGCGTTGTCCGTTATGACTTGGACAACATGCTGTTCACCCACCTCCAAAATAAACGCATCCAACAAATCACATAAAGTTCTTGCATCTTTGATTTGATTAGATGCATCAACAGATTTGATAAACATAGTCCCCTTGGGACAACTAACCAAGAAGTTTAAAAGGGTTCTCCCCTTTTGGTCAGTCCAACCATCTGACATAACAGTGCATCCTGTTTTTGCCCATGATGCCCTAAAATCCTCCAATCTTTGGGTACAGTCACGCTTTTGATTTTGAAGAATCCGGCCTCTGAAATCATGATAAGAAGGGATT
>APFE031504480.1:0-12394 GCA_000404065.3 Pinus taeda | reverse complement strand
TTTGTTTCCTATTAATACAAATAAGTCCATTCTTCTCAACAATTTGTTATTAATGAGTTGTTTCATATACTCCTTGGTCTATATGTTGAATATGTTTTATTTTATCGAATATTCAGGTGCTATGTAATCGTTTGATTGTTAGTGAATGCAAGTTTCGAAGTGAAGGAGGAGCTCATCTGGATCAACGAGGCTAGACTACTGCAACAGCGTTGGACTACAGGTAGGATCTAAAACACTTGATTTCTCGTGTGATAAATGCATGTTTAGAGAAGGATTGCTCTTAATTGTCTTATTTGTCACTAGAAAGTCTTAGGCTTCTCGGGAGGTTGGTTTTGTCCGCAAGATTAACTTTTTCCGCATGACAAATAGCTAGAAGGATTTGAGACCTTCGATCATGAGTCGCATGTAGGTCAACTCAAGAGAGCTTTGTATGGGCTGAAGGAAGCACCTCATGCTCGACACACCAAGATTAACAGTTATTTCGCCGAGTTGGGCTTCATAAAGAGTGAAGTAGATGCAAACATTTACCACATCATGGTAGAAGGTAAGCCATTAATCGCTGTTCTTTATGTTGATGATCTAATATTAACAACTGATGATCAATTGATCAAGTCTTGCAAGGAGGACCTTGCAATAGAGTTCAAGATGAAAGACATGGGCCTTATGCACTACTTTCTAGGCATGGAAGTGTGGCAGAAGGATGGGGAATTGTTTGTGTCTCAAGGCAAGTATGCCAATGAGATACTCAGGCGATTTCACATAGAGAAGTGCAAGCCCATGAAAACTCTTATAGCTGGTAACTAGAGGAAGGAGGATGTTACTTTAGGTGAGGTAGTAGTTGCTACTATTTATCGACAACTTGTGGGTTCATTAATGTATCTAGTGAACAGATGCCCAGATTTGTACTTTGCAGTGAACCAACTGAATCAAGCTATGGTTCAGCCTACTAAGTTTTTTTGGAAGGTAGCAAAGCATGTGCTGAGATACCTCAGAGGCAAATCTTAGTATGGATTGTGGTACAGACAGATAGATGGGGTGAAGCTTCAAGGCTTCAGATTAAGCAGGGAGTCCTTCAGACCGGAAGAGCCCTTCGGGAGGAATTTTCAACCTTGGTTCAACTACAGTTTCTTTGTACAGTAGGAAACAGAGGCCAGTTGCACTTAGCTCAGTAGAGGCTGAATACCTGGCTGCCAGTCAGGAAGCATGCGAGGCCATTTGGAAGTGGAAAATTATAGTTGGATTGTTTGGTCAGAGGATGGATCAAACTATGATCTATTTCAATAATTAGAGTTGTATCAAACTCTCTAAGAGTCCAGTGTTTCTTGATAGGTCCAAGCACATTGATATCTAGTATCATCATGTTTGAGACTGTGTGGTGAAGAGGATCATGTTGTTGCTGTATGTTTCGATCAAGGAACAAGATGCAGATATTTTGACTAAGGCATTGTCAAAATGCAAGTTCAAGTTCCATAGAGACAGGATTGGGGTGACAGATAATCCCTTTCTTGTTGAGAGGGAGTGTTGAAAATATCAACAAGAAATGCTAAAAATAGAACTGTTATAAATAACATTTCGGGATACATTCCAATTTTAGTTAGTCCCTGAACTAAAATTGAGAATTAAAATTCGAATTTTATCTTAGTAGCCATTTGTAAAATAATTAATTAATTCATCTTAAGTTAATTAGTTGAAGAAAATCGAACAGGAAGTCTATGTGAAGACATGCAAAAATTTCTCCTTTGATTGAGGAAGTTACCCCATGATTAAGGAGATGAGGATGAGTTGTACATTGAGTTGTAAATAGTTATCTCAGTTAACTGAGTTAGGACTAGTTAGATTAGTTCCAACAGTTTGTGGAACTGATTGTGAGTTTAGTTAGTTAATGCATGCATGCATGTAACTATTGCACTTCAAATAACTGAATATGTTGGAAATAATACTAAGAGGGGGGTGAATCAATATTAGCAAATCAATAATATTTCATTTGCATAATCAGATTCATATACGTGCAACTATATTTAAGGCAGCTAGCATATACCCTTCAAAATTATAACTTAGTTAATTCATCATATGTTGATCTTTAATCTATGCATTAGAACCATATAAACAGTAACCAGGTGCAGTAAAAATAGAATAGACAATCACACACATGAACACAAGATATAAGCTAGAAACTCAATGTGGGTGAAAACCACCTACTGCAATCATCTTTGTCTTCTTTTAATAAGAAAATTCTTTTTGCAATTTTTGTATTGGTGCAATCTTATACCAATACATAGGCTTCTACCTGTAGAAGGCTACAACCCTCTCTCGTTCTCCAGATTCTCCTGGAAGGGAGCTACAACCCCCTAGCTCTTGTACTAGATGATGTGTTTACTAGTACGTAGGTGCTGGCCTACAGAAGGCTACAACCTTCTCTTTTCGTCCAGGGACCACATTTCATAAATTTTCAAACTGGATCCATCAATAACATCAATCAAACATCAAATATATTTGCATCAACCAATCTCCTTTGCACCAACCAAAACTGAATCAATCAATCACTTCTCAAAATACTGTAACCAGAATACAGTAATAGTAACCAGAACCCAAGCCAGAACCTAGAACGCTGCAATAGCAAATAGAAGTATCTAAAGCATATTTTATGAGGTATACACTACTTCAATGTGTCGAACCTATGTACATACGATGTTTTCTCAAGGTGGACCTGCGTACATATTTGAAAATCAAATTTAAGATGTATACATTGTTTTGATATGTAGAACCAGCATGTATACGTGCCTTTGCTCAAGTGAACCTGCGTACAGATCTGTAAATGATGATTTAAACTTTACAATAATTCCATACATTAGTTATACCCAGATCGTCATATTTACAGATTACAACATGCGCCAGATATTCAGATAAAATATCAAAACCACACAAAGATACTTCTCTTCAAGCCTTAAGATCTTGACCCATCATTAGATCTTATCCTTCATGAAGCGCTAAGCTTCATCCTTGATTCAGATCCGGCTACGCACCATAACCCAATAACCTGTACTCTGGATCTTGCTCTTCATCAGATATTCAATGCTTGAGTGCCTTTGCCTAATGATCTTCTCCTCCTTTTATAGTCTTAGGCCTTACTCAATACCATGGACCAAAACCACTTAGAACCAATACCTTGGACCAAATACCTAGGGTCAACACTTCAGACAAGATACCTTGGACCAATACCATGGATCATAATACCATGGACAAAATACCACAGACCAAAACTAAGTTTTCCAACATGTACATGCCTTTCCTTCCATGAAAGTGTGTGTGTACGTTATATGTGCCTTTTGGTCTGCAAACATGCATGTACACGCGGCTTAGTCAATGGGTAACCTGCGTATACCTCTCTTTCTTCATTCTGTGAGTCTAAACTGTGGTTTTTCATCTGAGTGAGTTGCCATCAAGGACAACACCTGTGTCATAGTGTCATAATGCCAACTGAATATTCTCCCATAAATAACTCATGCATATTAGTTCAGTCAAAGACCCAGTTGAGATTAGATGATGGGACAATGTACCATCAATTGCAGGAATATTCCATTGAGGACATTTCTTGCATGCAGAAGGAATTCATTCCTTGGAGATTGTGCAGTTACTTATGAGTTTGGTGAGTTGTGTGAGAGGTTAATTCACATAGGTGGCAGCCAGAGGACCCAGGAGAAACTGCACAAGCAAATAGGAGGCTTGGAGGACTGGAGGAAGGCACATGTTGTGTATATTCATTCTATGAGCAGCATTGAGAGACTTTATTGAGAGCTACATAGCTTGTGAGCTAAAGCTTTGTGTAATCCATACATATTTCCACTTGTATGATAATACAGAGATTGGGGTTTTTTAGCTGAGGCTTTCCCTAGAGTATTCTTCTATGTTCATGTGTGATCGATTTATCATTCTCAGTTATATATGCTCTATTTGATCTTGCTCATAATCGATTAAGCTTCCACAAGTTTGTTTGTAGAAGTTGATCAAGTAATACATTGCATTATCAAGTGATCTACAGTGACAAATTCTACATCATGTACTAGATATCAACATGTATATTTTTTTCTTATAAGCTAGGAAGGTGTTGTATTACATCATTTCAAAAATATGTTACATTAGATATGTCTTTTATGTGCACTGGTCTACCACTATGGAAACCAAGCTAATCATACAATGAAATTGACTTTGTCCACTGAAACAATCTAAAATGAAATTAGAGCCATAGAAATATTGTGTACATAATCTATTGTAACTAGACTTACCTACAATTTTCCATCTCCTATAATATACGTAGAACATGACAACATATTTTCACATGGTGACTAATCCTTCAAAAGGGGTATCTGCCTAGAAGGTTATATATCGACTAGTGTCTTCCTCTTAATCAGTAAACTCCAAATTCACCAGAGCATGAGCGATGTTTATCACATTAATATCTAGCTTCATCATATGTTTTTGAGTCTCATTTAAGTAGAACAAAATTTCTTGTTGCTCCTATGAGTGCTCCACTAAACTTTCCCCGTGATGATTTTAACCTACTAATAAATATCAACTGTCTACATGTATTTTGTGCTTCTAGTCCTTGCAGTACTTGTATTTGGTATCTAATTTCCCATCTATTCATTCTTTGAGCAACATTGAGGGATTGTATTGAGAGATGGATAGCTTGTGAGCTAAAGCTTTGTGTAATCCAGACATATTTCCACTTATATGATAATACAAAGATCGGGGTTTTTTAGCTGACGCTTTCCCCAGAGTATTATTCTATGTTCATGTGTGATTGATTTATCATTCTCAGTTATATATTCTCTATTTGATCTTGCCCATAATCGATTTAGCTTCTGCAAGTTTGTTTTTAGAAGTAGATTAAGTATTATGATTTAGTACATTGCATTATGAGGTGATCTACAATGAGAAATTCTACATCATGTACTAGATATCAACATGTATATTTTTTTCTTATAATCTAGGAAGGTGTTGTATTACATCATTTCAAAAATATGTTACATTAGATATGTCTTTTATGTGCACTGGTCTACCACTAGGGAAACCAAGCTAATCATAAAATGAAATTGACTTTGTCCACTGAAACAATCTAAAAATGAAATTAGAGTGATAGAAATATTCTGTACATAATCTATTGTAACTAGTTTTACCTACTATTCTCCATCTCCTATAATATACGTAGAACATGACAACATATTTTCGCACGGTGACTATTCCTTCAAAAGGGGTATTTTCCTAGAAGGTTATATGTGGACTAGTGTCTTCCTCTTAATCAGTAAACTCCAGATTCACTAGAGCATGAGCGATGTTTATCACCTTACTATCTAGCTTCATCATATGTTTTTGAGTCTTGTTTAAGTAGAACAAAATTTCTTGTTGCTCTTATGAGTGCTCCACTAAACGTTCCCCATGATGATTTTAACCTACTAATAAATATCAACTGTCTACATGTATTTTGTGCTTCTAGTCCTTGTAGTACTTGTATTTGGTATCTAATTTCCCATCTATACAATCACTTCCTCAGTCGAAATGAACCTACACTCTATCATAGCTTCTCTTTCTATGTTCTTCTCACTAGATTTTCGAGGGTGTATTGTTGTGATATATCCTAGCAAAGCCTTTTGTAGCAATATAAGCTTCAGAGGTGGAGGGCTCAGTGCCACCACTATAGATACTGATTCCGAATAAATATAAATGATTTTTTCATATATATAATTTTATGACAATTTATTATGTATTATATATTAATTCAACACAATCTAACTTGTAGACAAAATGGCTTTTTTGTTAGAATCAAGCGATATAATTTCGAACAAGATTGTGATTTCTTCTTATTTAAAATGCACTTTTGAATGCATAAATGCTTCAACACCTAAGAAAACCTTTTATGCACTCAATATTTTCAAATTAAAGAGCTTAAACTTATGTTTCTTAGAAATATCTACCGGTTTTTGGGCAAATTTGTCTACAAAAATGTTCCAAAAAAGGCCCTTTCATCTATTCATTAGACTATGCATATTAAATATATTATTATGATATTTTTATTTTATTATTATTTATTATATTAATTCAATATAAGAAGAAAAATAACATTGCTAAGGTAAGAACTAATTCTCATTAGCTTCATAGTGAAACTAGATGTTGGTCTAATCCGAAAATGCCATGGGAAAAAATAGTTTTACTAAGAGGGTTGAATATGAAATTACTTTCTGCTAGATTTCCCAACTTAAAGTCAAATCTATTTTAATTTTCAAAATATTCATCACACTACCAACCTTGTTAACCTACTAAAGGCAACAAAACTACAATGATATAGGAATGCTTGTCTCACTTATCTTTAAGCATAGAAATAATATGCTAAAAACAATCGATTAATTTCTTGTTTGATAGATGTTCAACCCCAAAACTACCTCTCTTCCAAGCATTTTCTTAAATCATTTCTCTTCTATTTTCCCATGTTAGTGCATCCTAAGCTATCAAAAGTCGTCACATGTTGATTTCAGGAGTGTATTTGAGTGATTTTCAAATTTTATCATTGTGTGTGCTATTTGATCTAGGTTTTGATTATCAACTATGGAATGTAGCCAATTTACGCAGCTAACTGGAAATTCCACAGTTGTTTTCATTGTTCTATAGGTTACAGGTGTTAGTAGGAGGAATGAGACACATGGGTAGCTGAGGAATTATCCACACAAGGATGAGTTCCTATTTACTTAGCCAAATTCGAAAGGAAAGGTCCCGGTCAAAGGGAGGTCAACAGAGAGTTCTATGCCAACTAGAACTTTGTTCCTACACGTAAAAGAATTCTAAAGTTGTTCCTGAACTCATGGATCCATTTTTTCCACCTGCATGTCATCTCTGTAACGCAATCCAACATCCACCTCACATAGATTTATTGCTCATGGCAACTGAGAGCTTGAATCCTCGGATTTTGACCTGTTCACGTGTTTATTGCTAAAGAAATTCATCTGAGATACAACTCTCCATTTTCTCTATAAATATAAGTGTTTGAAACGCAAATAGTTGGTTCTTGATATTGTTGTTTTAGTGTTATTTTGTTGTTCTGTAACTGAGAGACATATTACTCTGTTTCATAATAAAAAACTCTATTTTTCAAATGGTTGTTTAAGCGTGTTTTGAAGTAACAATGTGTTAGTCCAAAGCTGTGCAGAGGGCCCCTACGTAGCTGAGGTCCCTTCTTTCATTTTTGTATAGTTTTTCATGCGTATGTTCATGTATATTTTCTCTCATTCGAATTGTATATTTCTCATGTTTTGCTTATGATCTTAATCATTCTAATCCTATACATGTTTTTGCATCTTGTCACATTTCTTACTAACACTAATAAATGCACTTCAGAATAGGTCTTTAAGTCTAGTTATGCTCGAGCTTATTAGTGTAATTTTTGCATCAAGTGGTGATATTGAGACTTTCTTCCTCTGCTGAACTTTAGTTTTGAATTTTAGTTGTTTATGCTTTTACATAGTGAGATTTGTTTAGTGTTTAAGATAGTTTAGATATCAGTTCTTCATGCTATATGATGATATTTCTGGAGCCTTGATCTTAACCTCGTTTTAGAAGTTAATTGGCAAGATATTGTGATTATGGGTGAAGTAATTGATTTTTCTTTCATTAGTATGCAAGTAGATAGTTTAGATGTCAGTTCTTTCATGCTATATGATGATATTTCTGGAGTCTTTATCTTAACCCCGTTTTAGAAGTTAATTGACGAAATATTGTGATTATAGATGAAGTAATTGGCTTTGCTTTCATTAGTGTGCAAATTAGATAATTTAGATGTCATTATTTTCATGCCATTTGATGATATTTCCGGATCCTTTAGCTCAGCCCTGTTTTAGAAGTTAACTGGTGAAATGTTGTGATTATGGGTGAAATCATTCACTAGTTTCCAGTTTCTTTACTTTTTGGTTTGAGTTGCAGTAGTTTATTAGATTTCAATTTTACCATTAGATGGATTGCAGAGATAGTAATCTCATTTTCAGTTTGGTTTATGTAGCTACATATTTACACTCTTATTCAAGTTTTTATTTTGTATACAACATGTTTTAAGATCGCTTAAGTTCAAAGTTTGGAAATCATCACAAGGAGCAAGAGGATAAACCTTGTCTTCAACTCTACATCCACACTTGATCTTTAAAAGTATTCTTAAACTTTTGCTTTAACAATAGATTAGGATTTCCATTGCATTAGACCACTTTAGGAGACCAACAAAACAAAACCCCAAAACAAGATAAAATTGAAAATAGTGAGGTAAGAAAAGGGTTGTCTAGCACATACAGTGCACTACACTTCATCAGTTTATGACTCCCGGATTGATAACTTATGTAGCAATTTAGGACACATTAAATTGACTAAACATTTTGGCGCCGTTGTCGGGGAAGTGTAACTAGGTAGCTTATCTCTTACATTAAAAAAAAAAAAAAGGAAAATTAGTAATTTCATGAAGTATGCTCTCGTCTTGCACCTAGTGTGATCTGGAGGATCATAAAAAAAGAATTATTTGTCCAATATTTTGTTGAGTATGCTCTGTTCTTGCACCTAGTGTGATTTGGAAGATCAGAAAAAGGATTATTAGCCCAATTAAAATCATAAAAAAAAATGACATGCATAGAGAAAGAGTTTCTAGGGGAAGGTTTATAGCTAGGGGCAAAAGTTCGATTTTTACAACTCAAACTACTTCAAGGAATAGACAAGATACACCTCCATCCCAGACTCATACTCCCAACCTTAGGATTCCTAGAATTCAAGGGGCAGCAAGGCAGAAGAAGAGCAAGATGGAGAATTTTCACAATTTGGAGGAAGGGGTAGAGACAAAGGTAGAGGAAATAATGGAGGTGGTAGAGGTAACAATCAAGGAAATAGGGAAGGAGATAACTCATTTGGATTCCCTATAGTAGATGACGAAACCCATACAACAATGAAAAACATTTCACCATCTGTCTCCCAAACTTTTATGGACTGTGAAGTGAGGATCGTGAAACATTTCTATTTGAGTTTGAAGTCTTACGTCGAACCTATGACTATCTAGAAGAATCTCAAAAACTCATTTTGTTCCCTTCAACATTGAAAGGGGCTGCTCTGAAATGGTTTATCGGATTAGTCACTCAATCTATTAGGACTTGGAATGATATGAGGCAAGCATTTTTGGATAGATACCTAGATTATTGTATGCTTACCAATCATATGGATGAGGTATCCAAAATTATGCAAAAAGAAGATGAGAACTTAGAATATTTTCTTGAGAGGTTTCAATAACTCTTAAAGAGTGTAAAAATGAACAATTTAGATGAGGAAACATTGAAAGCCCTTTCATTGAAAGCCATTAGAGATGAATGGATAGATATTTTAAACATGATGGGGAAGGGAGACATCTCTCAAATTCCACTAAGTGACATAGCAGAACTATGCGTCCATCTCTCAAGTGGAAAATATAAAACTAGAAAAGGGCCTAGAGATCCTTCTCTTATTAGAGCAAACAAATCTGCAACTGGGACAGTAAGTAGGGAAGAAATTGGCAATATGCTTGATGAGTTCAAAATTCACATTCTAGGGAGCCTTAGTGAACAGCTAGACATCCTCAAAATTCAAAACAAGCAGAAAACAGAAGTTGATGCCTTAGCCATCTTTTGCCCAAAATGTAGAAAGAAACAGGCTCTAAGAGAATGTCTCTTAGATTCAAAAGTTGTAGAAACATGAATGATTTGCTCAGAAAATCATGAGACCAATGATTGTCCTTCAATCCCACGTCTTAAAGCTGTCTTTCAGGAGGACCCAAACTCTATAGAATCTCTTTACTTTGTTTCAAGAAGACCTTGGCAAGGGCAACAAAATCAAGGATTTAACAATCCAATGAATTTTTAGCCCCTGCCAAATTGGAATTCTTGGCAACAAACTTGGCCTCAAGCTCAAAATTAGTATCAATCTCAATCATGGGCACAAGGGGTACAAAATCCTTATGGGAGATTTGCTCAATAGTATCAATTTCCTCCATCTTATCAGGGCTATCCTCCCCCACAAAACCAACAACAAAATCCACAGCTTTCAAATCAAAGCCCTCAACTTTCATTACCATTTCCACAACAACAACCTCCTAAACAAAATCAAAATCCTCAACTCTTACTTCCATTTCAATAGAAGCCAAATCAACTACCAGCCCAACCATTACCAAATCCAAACAACAAGAACCCTCAGAATGCTTACATGGTAGAAGGACAACCATTTCCTACTTACATGATTGTTCCTCTAGATCTTAATGATGCTCAACTTAGATCTGGTAGGATTTTAGAAAAGGAAAAACCTTCTATAGATATTCAAGAGCAAGATGCTTCTGAGGAGGATTCTCTGAAAGTCAATAAAAGTTTTGAAGAAGCATCCCTTCAAAACCTAACCATTCAAAAATAAAAACAAAAAGAGTCAAGCCACACAACTCCTATAGTTGAGCAACCTGTATCTACATCCACATCTCCTTTTCCTGAGAGATTACAAATTGACAAGGGGTGGAAAAAGAAATCTTGTTGCTTGACTATGATTTCCTAGATGAATTAAAGAATGTCTGTATCAAGATTCCCTTGCTACAAGCCCTTAGAGAAATTCCTATTCTAGCAAAAACAATAAAGGAGTTGAGTATCAAAAGACTAGGTAGGAAACGAGACACAAAAAGGTAGGAAAAATAGAAGATATCATGATGGGAAATATTACCACGCGGAAGTATGTGGACCCAGGTAGTCCAATTGTCAAGACACACATAAATGGAATAGAAATTCCAACTACATCGATTGACTTAGGGGCTACTATAAACATTATGAGTAAACATGCTATGGAACAGCTTAAACTTCCTAATCTTCTTTTCACATCTACCTTACTGCAACTTGCAGATAAATCAGTGATCAAACCAAATGGTGTACTAGAACATATTTCGGTCTCCTTGGATTATTTGGAATATCCGGTGGATTTCATGATTTTGACTCCCAAAAAAAATCTAGGATGACAACCACTCATCTTAGAAAGACCTTCGCTAACCATAGGTAATGCTTTTATTAGTTGTAGATCTAGTGACATGTACATTTCTGATGGTAGTTCAATAAAGAAATTTACTTTCTATCCTCCAGTAAAAGCAATTATAGAAGTAGGAGACAATTAATGGGTCAATGATGAAGATGATATACAACCTGTCTTTACTCTCTCTGAAGTTAGTGAGGATAGTCAAATCCTGAACACATTAGAAAATTTTGAAACATCTTCAGAATATGATCACACACAATTTCAGTTATATTCTGATATTGAATACTTGTCATCGAGGCAAATCATCTGAATTTGAAACTACTTGAAAAAGGTTTGCAAGGTATTCAATTCAGTAGTAAACATGTTTAAAAGATGCCCATGTCTTGCAGTAAAGAAACAAATGAAATTTTTAGCTATTCATGATCCATTCAAGCATAGCAGAATTATTTCCTTTTACTTTTTAACACATTAAAACGAATTTGTTCTGTAAAATAAATCAACCACGGATGCAAAAGAAGTTGATGAAGCAGTTCACCCCTCCTGGGCTATGTCTGTTGGGTCCAAGGCTCCCAAATGGGCCTGTCCTCATCTTAATTAAATACTCAAAATGAATATACAGCTGAATATAAGTCTCTACAAGTGAAATAGACTATAAAAATAGATTCAGAACACATGAATCCTTCATGATTGACTACTGGTTCACCTCCAATGGATACCTGCAACCTGATACAGTTCTCACAATACTGGCCCTAGTGGCTCCTAGAATTTCCACGGCTCCAAAACCTATGCAAATGACCTCAGAATGTAGTAAGACCTATGCCAATGGCTTCAAAAGGTCGAAAATACCCAAAATAAAATAAAAAATTGTCCAAAACCACCTTTCCTAGCCAAAGTTATGGCTATTTACTCCCAACTGCCAGTTTCCCCTAAAAGAACTCCAACTAACTTTAGTTACAGCCAGTTAGCTCTGCTGATTATGGCGGGACGACCCAAATTTGGCGCTCCGCCAAAAAATCTGCCAGTCTAACTCCAGTTAAATAATGTGCATGTGACCACAAAATGCGGGCGGTTTGCTGCTTGGGATTGCGTGCCGGCGGTTTGAGCGGAGCCCACGGTTTCTGGGTGGTGGTCATATGGTATGGGGCTGGCCCCTTTTCTTCCCACCCTAAACCAAATTTAAAACTCATATATAGTGTTTTCCACCCATCTACCAAGGTCCGCCTTCATAGCCTAATGGTAAGACATTGGATTTGTGGAAGGCAGGTCGTGGGTTCGAAACTTGCCAATGCCAAAAAAAATTTACAACGCGCCCATAGGATGTGCTTATGTCACCTGAGCCACGTGG
>APFE031504465.1:0-14064 GCA_000404065.3 Pinus taeda | reverse complement strand
AATATATACTTATTTCGGAAAGCATGGAAGAAGATGTTTATCAATGAAGGAGTTTCTTAATTTATAAATAGGGTATGCAACAATACATAACTCATTTAATATGAAACTTGTTCATATCATATTTATTTAATTAATGAGTTTCACTCAAATGACAAAAAAAACATAACTACCTTGCACATAAATCTCAGTCCTTGATTTGGGTATACCACTAAAACAACCATGAAAAATTTAATGGTCCTAACAGAAATCTAATAATGATTAATAATTAAATTAAAGTTTTGGAATCTTTATTCTATTTTAAAATAAACATGTTTATTGATATAATTAATTTTCACTTCATCTTAACTTTGAGTTACCAATCACATTTGAAATAGTAAACATATAATTTGATATTAAAAACTTGTAATTTCCAAATTAAAAACCTTGAAGAAGTAGCTCTCTTTCATCACTTATAATAACTTTAAAGAAATATTAATAGTTGATAATAGGAAGCACAAAACCATAAAAAGCTTACATTAGTCTAAATTACATAAAGTATTTGTTGACTAAAATATAACTCTCAATAATTAAAATTTAACATTTCCAATTAAAAAAAAAAACTAAAAAGAGTAATTCAATTATATGGATATTGAAACTACATGAAAAATGAAAAATGAGTTAAGAAAAAAATAAAAAACATATTATGAAATTTGTTTCTCTACCACCATTGCTTCTCCAATTAACCCTATAATATTAATTGAATTGCTGATAGGGAAAAGATGATCGATTATATGAATTAAATTGTTGACCACCAAAAACCTATCAATTATATTGAATGGATTAATAGGAAAATACAAACATATAACGAGCTGTCTCTCTACGATTACTGCTTATAATATTAATTGACTTGCTGACCGCCAAAAGCAGTGTACCACAAAAACCGTGTGCCAAGATTACATAAAATACTATATACCGAGAATTCAAATTGAAGTCTGAACATTCCAAATTTGAACGCACGCGGATAGATGACGTGGTTGCGTAGATAATCATTTCATGAAAAGAAAACCGAAAATTGAAATTGAAGTTTCAACATTCCAAATTGAACGCACGCGCATAAATGACGTGGTTGCATAAATAATTTCTTGAAAATCATTTGTTGAAAAAGAGAACCCAACTTTTTATATGAAAATTTCAAGAAAAGCATGTCATGCTTTTTCGTTAAACTATGATCCACTCTTCTTTTAACGGATCACAGCTTTTATTCATCTACATTGCTTTTTTCAGATATTAGGAATGGTCTGGAATCTTTACGCGGGTTTGAAATAGATGATGTTCTCTTCTAGAGTCGAAAGTTCTCTTCTATCTATCATGTGTATTTGCTCTTTCTAAAATTCCCTATCTAACATTCCAAAATTACCACACTTCCTCTTCTACCTATCATCTCTTTGTCTGCCTTTCACGTCACAGCCTTTCATTGTTTGGGAAAAGCTGATAGGTACTTGCAGTACAATCTCCATCTTCCAATTCATACACGCTGTGATGCCGACATTCCCAAACCTCACTGTTAATTGCGTGACAGTACCTCCTTCCCTGTTTTTATCAACGACGGAAGTTGAGCGGTTGAGGAAACTGAGATGTCGATTAGCTTGAGGAAATTGAGATCTCGATTTAGTCGTATTTATCGGCGCAGACCTGGAAATCAACATTAGGTTAAGATATTGATACTACTGTTTACAGAAGCAAATGGCTTATTTCTGAAATATAGTTTAAGCATTCAAGGTTAACTGTTCATATATTTTTTCGTTGAGCACAAGTTAGGGTTCCTGCCAATTCCACTCAATAGTTGAGCCCAGATTGCCTGCAAAATTTTGTCATCGACGGCTGCGGTGTGGCACTCAAATAAACGAAGATTTGCTCAGTTGCGTGTGCATGTGTACTTACCTGGACGCTTTCAATTTTGCAGCGTCCAGGTAAATCTGTATATCAAAAAACAGTCTCAATGAAAAACAATAACAAAAAAAATCAAAAACAAATTAAAAATTACCACTATCTTAGTTTACTATTTATGTAATAGTTGAAAAACAATTTATGGGAATACAAGTGTCTGACAATTCAATTGAAATATTTCTTTATAAACATAAAATAATAATAAAAAATATATTTTTTCATAAACAAATAAATTTTTGATATGAAAAACATAGTTTTCTAGTTGTAGACCATGATTATATATATATAAAAGAACAAAATCTACTCTTCTTCTCCTCTTCAATTGGGTGCAGGAGAATGAAAATTGATTCATCAATGGTATAATACTTTAGAAATGATGTAATTAATGAAAAAGGTATATTTATAAATTTTATTGAAGTTACTTTTTGTACATAAATAACCTTAAAATCATTAATTCCTATGGAGGATGTTGTGGGTGAATTTTTTCTACAAAATAAGAAGGAAATACATTGGAGAAATTCAAATTGTATGGGAGATTGAAAAATAGTTCCATGATCAAAACACATGTGAGAAACCATTGCCATAAAACCTAGTTTTATGATCTCCAAGGAAATCAATTTAAATAACAACTTTTTTTTGATAAATTAAGGAAATTCACTTACAAAAATTACAAACTCTAAAAAAAAAGTTTAATTGAGCATTTTGTCATTATATATGCATTAATGAATGCTATAAATGTTTTCCAAAGAGTAATTTACAAGAGAAAGGTGTTGTAGAAAAGTTTAGACTTCAAGAAAAATATAAATAAATTGTTGGGTTATTCAATGAACTTAAAGACAACCTGACCAACACAGTTGTCACAAATTAAAAATTAAACTATATTTTTAATTAAAGTGTATTTTTCTCCAATCATTAGATACAAAAATTGTAATAACACAATTGTAATTTTTAATTCATAAGACCAAATTTTCAGTATTTTCAAAAAAAAAAAATATTACAGTTCCCAAAAATTAAACAAAAAAATTCAGGAGGGTAAGGAGAACATGCTGGAGGTATTGGAATGTAAAGAAAATACACAAGCCTCTTTTATCACATATGACAATCATTAATCATATGAAAACATAGAAAAGGGAAAGGAGACAATTGAATACTTAAATGTGGGTTGTTCTTTGCAAATTAATCTCAATACCATGATATAAGGGACGGTGAAATAAAGATCTCATTTTAAACCAAATTAGAAGGGAGAAATGGCTACCATAAATCATTTTCCTTGAAAATTGGGGTAAAGGAAAATTAGTATCTTCTAATTTTTTTAGATCTCCCTTGAAATAAGGCTATGCTAACCTCTATGTCAAATTTTCTTATAAAATAATTTTGGGGCTACTACTAATAATGAACTATGATCCGAAAAACATTTCCATTCAAAATTTGAAACCCTTAAATTTTTTCCAAGGGTTAAATTTCACTGCTAAAATTTTCCACTAAGATTACTTTTGGTTGAGATATACATGCAAAAAAAAATACTATAGATAATCACAATATAAAGTGTAATAAAGTTATAGTTTAGTTAATTTCTATGCCTTCTTAATTTATATGGCTTCCCTAGTTTGTTAATTTAATGTTAATATTTTCTTTTACCTTAAATTGAAAATAAATTCGAAAATAGATATGCTTATAATTATGCTAATTGGAAAAATAGATCTTCCATAGTTATAATTTAATTATTTAGTTGATGGCATATATTTAAACCTGATGGAATATGTTGGAACATTCATAGTAATATTGACATATTTCACCCTGAAATTTTCCACTAAGATTTCTTGTCGTTGTTGAAATATGCATGCCATTCTGTTTCTTTATAAATAATAACAATATAATTTTTAATAAAGTTATAATTTTAGTATTTTCTTCTAATGTTAAGATCCTAGTTCTTACTTGCAAGTGGAACGGGAGCTCTGCAACTCAGGCGCGCAACAGAGATCAATCCAGAGCTGCCAAGTCGACAGGGATTCGCGGATCGGCTGAAGTTGGAACCGCTCTCGTATGGGGGCCCTGTCCCTGATCTAACAAGGGTCGGTTTCTCCCTCAAGGAACTCAGTTATGGAACGAGGAGATGGTGCCGAACCCCATCAGAACTGCAGGCATTCAACGCCTTGGTGGCGGCCACAGGAAAACACCAACCTTCTGGACCACAGCTTAAGTTTGTCAAAAAGCTGGAAAACATTCCAACGGTGTCCTTGCCGGTGGAGGACACATGCATATCAGCTCTGAACCTTGCCGAAAGAGGGCTAATCGGACAGTTCACAGTGCTATGGCCCTCCTCGAAAGGAGTAGAAGAATGGGTAAAGCGCAACTGGATTCCCCTGGTCGAAGAAGGAATAAAAAGTCACTTCGTGGGAAAGGGTTTTTTCGCGTTCGTGTTTGAAAATGCAGAGGATAGGAGCCTGATCTTCAGAAACGGGCCATATTTCATGGGCCCTAAAGGGCTGTACCTGAATAAATGGTCTCCCTACTTCGACCCATCCCAAGATGTACCTAAGGCGGTGCTAGTCTGGGTGCACCTATCACATCTTCCTCTTCGTTGTTGGAGCCAGAAATCGCTGCAATCCATAGGAAATGCTCTTGGAAAATACATAGATCAGGCCCCAAAGAAGGATCAATACTCTTGTGCGAGAATCTGCGTGGAGGTTGATCTATAAATCAGGCTTCCCGAAGCCGTCAAGCTATCGGTGGCAGAATGGACGCACATTCAAGAACTAGATTACGAGCAACTTCCATTCAAATGTCGATATTGCCACGAATACGGACACTTCGCAAGATATTGTAAGAAGAAAAACGAGGAATCTACTGAGAAAGAAAAAGGAGAGCAATGGAAACAAGTTAAAAAAGCAGCAAACAATATGCGGAGCAACAAAAACAAAGGCAAGGAGATAGGGAGGAAAACAGGACAAGAAACGGAAAGCCAACAAAACGTTGGGAGCAAGGAAGGCACCAGCGCAGTGGAGGACAAGAACCCATTCGAATCTCTCACACCACGCACAGAAACCATGGAGAAGGAGCATGAAGATCCATCTCAGCACAAAGACAGTGAAATGCAAGATCCAGGTAACACATCTAACCCGAATCCAAGCAATAGCACCTACCCTTCATATGCAGACATAATCAAGAAGAAAAAGAAAAAGACAGAATACGCCGGCTCATCGGATGATGAAGAAAGACCATCCAAGCGAGCGGGAAGGAGATCAAACAAAGAGGTAAGGGAAGAAGAATCAGAAAAGCAAAAAACCCTAGGAAGTCAAGCTACCTTAGAAATGACTCTCGGAGAAACATCAGGCCAAGGGCATCCAAGGGAGGAGGCCCCACACCAACAAGTTGTAAATGATGAACCTGAACTTGGTATCTTGGAACTGCAGGGGTCTGGGTAATCCCAACAAGGCAAAGGCCATCAAGGATCTAATGAAAATGGAACCCATAGACGTACTCATGCTCCAAGAGACCAAAATAGAAGGGGAGACCCTTCTAAATTCTAGCACCTCTAAATGGAAATTTGACTCAGGGAAGGTAATCAGTGCAAGAGGATCAGCATGAGGGATAGGTACATTCTGGTCAAAGAACCTATTCACCCTTGGCAAAACACATGAGACTCAACACTGGATATATACAGAACTTTGGCATACAACAGGCAAAGTCAAATTAGATTTGTTCAATATGTATGTCCCGGTGCATTATGGGGAGAAAAATGAATGCTGGAAAACTCTAATAGAATACATAGAGCAATGCAGTCCCACAAATATAATCATAGGAGGAGATCTGAATATAATCTTAGACCCAAAAGAAAAGCGAGGAGGGTCCTACACAAGAGATCCCTTCCTCCTCACTGTGGAAAATCTAATCCAATCCTGGGATTTGGTAGACTTCAAACTGGTGAAAGGAACATATACTTGGACAAACAACAGAACATGGCAACAACACATTTCACCAAGGTTAGATAGATTCCTCGCTAGCAGTGCTATTATGATGGATAATAGAATGGTCCTCTCCATGATCCTGCCAAAATTAACATCGAACCACAAACCAATTATTCTGCACATAAAGGAGGAAGAAGACCTCGGCCCCCTCTCCTTTAGATTCAGTCCTCTCTGGGCCAAAAGAGAGGGGTTTCTTGATACGGTACAAACAACTTGGGAAATAGAAATCTCAGGCTCCCCAAGCTATGTATCGAAGAAAAAAATTAAGAATACCAAAAATTCACTCAAAGAATGGATAAAGAAAGAAGTCAACACCCCCACCAACCAGAGGAAACCATACGGTTCCTTTAGAAATGAGGAGGAATTTTGGCGATTAAAATCTCGTAGCCTGTGGCTCAAATCAGGAGACAGGAATACAACATATTTCCATAGACAGTAGAGGCTGAGGATATCGAGAAATCACATCGCAGAAATTACTACCACCAATGGTCAGGCATGCAGAGGCTTCGAACAGATAAAGGAGGCAGCAGTAAACCATTTTCAGAATCTTCTCAGCGCCGGAAAAGATGGAAGCGAGGAGGACATGGAAGAATTCCTTATCAATATGCCCCAGCTAGTAAGCTTAGAAGACAACGAATCTCTAATAAGGCCAGCTTCAGAAGAAGAAATAATAAACATAGCCTGGTCCATGGAGCCAGATAAATCCCCTGGCCCCGACAGATTCTCAATTCACTTTTCTAGAATATTCTGGGAGATAATCAAAACTGATCTGATGAGAATGGTCCAGGGCTTCATGAGGAAGGCAATAGTCGGAGGCGGCATAAACTCAACTTTTCTCGCTTTAATCCCAAAGGAAAATAATCCAGGCACCTTTGACAGATATAGACCTATATCATTATGCAATTCATCATATAAGATCTTGGCCAAGTTGATGGAAAATAGAATCAAGCCACTTCTTCAAAAATTAATTACCCCAGCTCAAGGAGGCTTTGTGAAAGGTCGACATATCCTGGACAACGTCATTCAAGTGCAGGAAGTACTGCATTCAAGTCAACTGTGCAGAGAACAAGGTATGTTAATCAAACTGGATATGTGCAATGCTTTTGACAGGGTAAATAGATTCTTTTTATATAGGGTTCTATCAGCTTTTGGCTTCAACCATAATTTTATTGATATAATTAAAGCCTGCTTGGAAAAGATATGGATAGCGCCAATGATAAACGGAAGACCTGCAAACTTTTTTCTAGCCACAAGGGGCCTGAGACAGGGGGGCCTCTCCAAGAATAGCATCAGCTTTCAAATCCATCCTTCAAAAATTCTGCAACATAACTGGCGCTCTAGTAAGTGAAAAGAAGAGTGCAGTGTATGGCTGGAACACAGACCAACAAACAATAAGGAAAATAGTAGAAGATCTGGGATACATAGGGTATGCAGAATGGGAAAGAATTAAATATCTGGGACTACCCATAACTTTGGGCTCAAACATGAACCACCTGTGGGACGAAGTAATAGTTAAATGCAAGAAAAGGATAAAAGCGTGGGGAGGCTTCTGGTTATCTACAGGAGGCAAACTTATATTGATCAAATCCGTTCTCTCAACGTTGGAAACATTCTAAGTGGCCCTCATGATGGTGCCCAAACACATCTCAGACGAAATTTCTAAATATATTCGCAACTTTTTGTGGAACAAGGGGTGAGGGAACAACAATAGGTTTCATTTAATTAGATGGGAAACAGTTAAAAGGCCGATGGTGGAAGGAGGCCTTCAGGTGCGTGATCCTGGGCTAGCAAACCTGGCCTTGGGATGCAAACCGCTGTGGAAATTTTGTGAGGCACCCAACCACCTGGTAAGCAAGATCCTTAAAGATAAGTATTTTAAAAACCGATCCATAATGAGCTGCAAAACGGAAAAGCACCCCAAAGGCACGCAGGCCTGGAAGTTGTGTGTAAAAGGCATCGAATTCTTCAGAAGCGAATTATACAGAATTCCAGGCAACGAGAAGAATACGAACCTATGGAAAGATCGCGTAATGGGACATCAGCCACTAAAACAAAAAGCAGAGATCGTCGAGATTAGAGCTTGGCTTCGAGCGAGAGGAATTAAAAAAATAGAGGATATAACCGAATGGGACAACAAAGGCAACTGGCTGCGATGGAAATGGCCCAGAATTCCAGAACAACTAAAAAACCAGTTTGTTGTACTCAATGATGAAATTGTAGATTTTACACCAATTCGTATTGATGAGGAGGATACCTGGGGATAGGGTAAGAAAGGAATATATACAGCAAAGCAGGGATACTATCAACTACAAAGCCAGCAAGACACACCACATGAGGGATCAGTCTGGAAGCAGATTTGGGACATCCCAAAATTGAACTTTTTATTTTGGACCTTATTCCATAACAAAATTCTCACAGGTGAAAACATGAGCAAAACGGGTATAGCAGGACCACACAGATGCATTTTATGTAAAAAAGAGCTAGAAACAGCAAGTCATCTGTTTATAACTTGTGAGTTTGCGAAGGAGGTATGGTCTACTTTCTTGTCCGGACTAAACATGAGTGCCCCTCTCCAAAGTACAATAACCTCCATGTTCACATCTTGGAAAGAAAACTACCCTCATCAAATTGCCAACAAATCAATTTGGAACATGGTATGGACAACTGTGCCTAAATATGTTTGTTGGAAAATCTGGTTAGCCCGGAATGAGGCAATCTTCAACAACACTGAGCAACCAGCAATGAAAGTGGCGAAACAGGCAAAGAAGCTCCTCCTAGAAACTCTAAATCATCATACAGCAAAGGAAGATAACTCGCTAAGAAAAGAAGAAAGCGTGTGGTTGGAAGACTACACAGGAAAAGGCAGACAGCAAGCACCACCACGACCAATCCACAAAGAAAGGTGGCAGGTTCGAGAAACCGAAGATAATTTTTAGAAATGGATGAAATCCCAGGAAATATGCACCATTCTCTTTGACGGAGCCTCAAAAGGAAATCGAGGGAGAGCTCGAGCAAGTGGACTGATTTACTACCGGAATGGGAAAAAAGAAGAATTTAGCTGGGGCCTGGGAGTGAAAACAAACAGCCAAGCAGAAATACTTAGCCTCTGGAAAGCTTGCCAAATTGCAAGCAAAGAAAATCCAAACGAAATCTTAATAATAGGAGATTCAGAACTGCTGATAAAAACATTGGCAAAAAAGGAAAAGCTCAAGGATCCGACTCTAAACAAGCAACTATCAAGAGTGAACAGAATATTGAAAGATCTCTGCTCGGTTCAAATATACCATATTCTTAGAGGACTAAACAAGGATGCAGATAGGTTGGCAAATATAGGATGCACTCTTCAGGAATGAATGATCAGCATTAATGAAGGAAGCCCAACTAAGGCATAAATTCCCTAAGTGAAAGAGTGTTGTAATCAGCAATGGAATTGTAATGGTCGTTTAGGCAATGCCCGATCTTACTATGAATAAAAATAACCGTTTCAGTTAAAAATTAAAAAAAAAAAAATGCTAGTTCTTAACTTATGGCAACACTTCTTGTTACTATAAATAACTCATGAAAATGTTCCAGTTCACATCATCCATGTAGTGATATGGGATCATACATATAATATATTAACATATTACAACATTTACCATTAAAAAATTTGTCATATTCCATGTCTTCGTCCATTCTTTGGGAAAATAGTGTCCTCCCATAGTTTTCCAAGACATTTATAATCATGTCATTTAGATGTCCATGATAGTACTTATTCAGATTACATGTCGATCGAATAAGTGATTATACTCTCCAAACAAATTGGTATTTTAATTATACCTTATGCATTTTGGGTAGTATTCCTCTATAATCTGATAATTTATCATACACTCCATATAGAGTGGCATTTACTTCTCAATTGAATAATATTTTTTTTTTAATATTTCAAAAAGTATTTTTATTTTACTGATTATATTTAGGTAATTTTTAACCTTATCTTATTTAAAATTTAATTATAAACTAAAAAATATAATTTTAAAATATTAAATTTATGTAGTATGAATTAAATTTTATTTTTAACCCTAAATTTATCAAGCAACACAAAACTATTTTAATATCAGATTTAATATTCTAGGTATTTTTATTTTTTTGAAACAATAACTTTTATTTATGGAGGGGAAAATCTCATTAAAAGACGTGAATTTATATATATAGAAGTTTAGTTTGTTATAGCCAAAACATGCCAACTTTCTTATTTACTCATAATTTTCAAATGGAGTGATTTCCATGTATTTTTACTCTCCAAATTAATAAAGAACTTGGCTAAGCTATCTTTGTTCATACTTTTAATAAGGGTTTCATATTTGGAACCATGCAAATGTTTGAGTAAATGTATCTACCATCAATGTTCTCTTCTTTGAATAAAAAGTGTTTGAAGAAACGTTTTCATGCAAAGTGTTTTTGAAAATGTATGAAATTTTTTTTTGAGAATTACTACAAGATTCACTAGCGTGTTTTAGTTGGTGACATTAAGGATCATGATTGTGTAATTTGACATAATGAATCCTTCCAATCACCTGGAAAGAAGGAAAATTATGCATTTTTGGATTCAGATGAATTTTTGTAGGAACAACGCATAAGGATGGATCATAGATTCTTTGGATTGTTATTGTGTATGTGAGAGTGAGAGGGGAGCTCACCCATATATGCCTCTGCAATTCATGTGATGTAATGAATATCATAACCCATGGCGCACTGGAAGCTTGCTCTAATGATTTTAAGACCCTACGACAAATTCTGATACATGAATGTACCCTAAGGACAAATTGAATCCATTTATATTTATCTTCTAATATTTATTTGAATCTAATTATAGCCAAGAGAAACATCCATGAAGAAGAGAAAGGCAAAAAAGAAGCAAAAAACAATCAAAATTATCTCTAAACATAAAATCATACAAAGTAAAGTGTGCATGTTATTTTTGGAAGAAAACTCTATACTAAAAAAATTTAAACACCCAAATCCAATAACCAAAATAATATAAACTATGTTACCTCCCATATGACTTAGAAAAAGAAGTAAGCACCTGAGTAACTAACTATCAAATATGTTTTCAAATCTTTAAAACCTTTAGTATTAAATAGCTTTAAAATATCTGAAATGTATTTAAATTATCAATATTAAAAAAATACATTTTTATTAGAAATTTACATATTAGCACAATTATATAAATTAAATGGTTAGAAAATGTTAATAAACAACAAACACAAAAACATTTGCCTCATAATACATCTCACTTTGCTAAAATTAAAAAAAAATGGAATTAACTATATCATTATTATTATTACAAGTTTAACATATATTCATTTGAGAAAGCATGGAGTAATTCTTTTATCCATAAAGATTTATATCCAATTTATTACTGAGTTTCTTAGTCTAAATAGGGTATGTTATAATACCATGGGCAAGACCCATGGCTTCCTGAAGCCCAAAAAAACATAACTCATTTCATATGAAACTTGCTCATAAGATATTTTGTTAATTAATCAATTTCACTAAATCAACAAAAAATAATACAACCACATAAATATGAGTCTTTGATTTGTGTATACTACTAAGAAAATTATAGAATATTTAATGGTCCTACCATAAATCTAATAATAATTAATAATTAGATTAAATTTTTGGAATCTCTATTCTATTTTAAAAGAAACATGGTGGTATAATTAAGTTTGACTTCATCTTAATTTTGAGTTACCAATCACATTTGTAAATGACTAAACATATAATTTGATATTAAAAACTTGGAATTTTCAAATTAAAAAATGCATATCAAACTTAAGAGTAAATTTGTTACTAGTGAAACCTAAACGAACACATGCTACATAGATTATTGAATATTGAAACCTAAATAAAGACATGCTATATATATTATTGAATATTGAAACCTAAATAAAAACATGCTATATATATTATAGAATACATAAAATGGAAGAAATAGAGAAATGTAACTAGCTCTCTTGAATCACTTGTAATAACTTTAACACATTAATTATTAATAATAGAAAACACTCCACAAGAAAGAACTTACCCTAAATTAGATTATATAAAATTATCGGAAAAAAAATAAAATATAAATGCAAATGAAAAATTTGTGATTTTCAATTAAAATAAAAAATTATTAAAGCTAAATTAAAATAGTCAATTATATTGAATGAATGCTTTAAGACAAAAATAGAGAAATATATGATGCTCTCTATCATCATTGCGCTTCTCCAGTTAAATTTGTAATATTATTTGAATTGTTGACTTCCAAAACAAGAGGAGCAGAAAAGGACTACCCCAATATTACATAAAATATTATTTACCGAGTATCAAATATTCCATTTAAATTCAAATTCAGGTGTCAACATTCCAAAACATTCTAAATTTGCACCGACCTCGATAGATGTGAATGTAAAGAGAATTCCTTGAAAAGCATTTTTTTCACTATAATTGAATTTCAAGAAAACCCAACTACTTTGCACTAGAATTGAATTTGAAGAAAAGCATCTGAGGCTTTTTTGTGGTCCACCCCTTTAACGGATCACAGCTTTTTTGAGATAGACGAGGGATGGAATTTTTATGTTTTTGAGATAGACGAGGGATGGAATTTTTATGTCGGTTTAGTAGATGAGTTCGTTGTGCGGTGCATAAATATATGGCTGCTTGCAGTGAAACTTTTTTGTGTTTGCAGCACTTTTTCTATATATCACCGTGATCAAATGTTTGTGTGGCCGTTACTGGTAGAAAAGAAGAGTTTAGGATTTTGGTGTCTTCATGTTCTCTTGACTGTTCGTTTCTGGGAAGCGCCATTTTGGTTTCTGGTTTTTGTGTCTTGGTCCCAATCAAAGGCTTTGTGTTTTTGTTCCAAATCAAAGACTGTGCGTAGAATTTAATGGCCAAAATTTGTAGGTTGACCGAAGAGGACAGCAATGGATCTGGACCTTTCATCCGTTCGAGGGGATTCTCTGTTGGTTGCAATTGTTGAATTATCTTTCTATTGATCATCACAATAGATTTGGACCGTTCCAGAAGATCCCCGCTACATCCAATCAATTGAGATCAACGGTATTTCCTGATTTTGTTATTCATTTCGATATACCATTTATCTCTTTGTAAATCTGACTATCCCAGAAGATCCTCTCCTGTATCCAAATCTGACTATTCCAAAAGATCGTCTCCTGAGTAAATTCATTCATTTCGGCTTTGTGTTTGTCCTTTCTTGTGTTTGTTATATTCCAATGCGCTCTTGTTGCTGCTGTTACGCAAACCCTTGTTGGGCTATTCTCTTCCGCTGCTCCAAATTCGTTTCAGGTACTCTGTTTATTTCCTGTGTTTATTTAAATTTTAGATAATTTGTTGTTAATGTAATTTTGTTATTTCTATTTCATTTTCTTTAATTAGTTTAATCTCTCCAAACCATGCTCCTGTCCTCCTTGATTTTGATAATTATTTTATGATATTTTGATTTAGATTTCATTTCTGTGTAGCGTTTCAATTTTCTGTTAGTTGCATCAAAAATCACTTGTAGGAACATAATTGGCCACATTAAAAGTATCTTCAGCCAAGCCATTGGGCATGGTTCTACCTCGGGTTCAAGTTCTTGGTTCAAGCCTCCTTCTCTGTTGTTGAGGATAAGATTACGGCTACACGTTTATTAAATTTTTGCATCTATTACTTTCGAAGTTTTTGGTCGTCAAAAGGCAAAGTAATTTTATAACACGTTTGTTAGATATGATATCGCTGGAATTATCTAGCTGATCATAATCGCAAACTTCTCTAGATCACCATTTGTTTGAAATGTTTCACTCGTTTCTGTGAAGTTAACCAATTTGAACGTAAACCAAAGCTTTCAAAGGATTAGTCAAGGCTCTATTTGTTTAAAAATTTTCACTCCTTTATGTGAAGTTAATCAATTTGAATGTAAACCAAAGCCCTCAAAGGATTAGTAACGGCTCCAGTGATGCCCTCCCTCCGCTTTCCGCTCTCCAGTATCTTCCCTCCACATTTCTTTCTAATTATACATAGGGCAAGTGTAAAAAGCATAAATATACAAATATAAGCTTATGTTTTGGAAGATGAAGTGGAGATGGAGGTGTAGGGGGTGGAGGTGGTGGTGGAGGAGAAGGACGAGGACGAGGAGGTGAAG
>APFE031504450.1:3202-20161 GCA_000404065.3 Pinus taeda | reverse complement strand
AAATCACAAATCTTAAAACATAACTTTATACAAAAGTTCATTTCCAATCCATGAGTATAGACTTTCATACTCATCATTCAATTCATAGAACCAAATCATGCACATTTTACTTTAACGCACTCAATTCAGTACTTGGAAAGTATGAAAACCCAAACTTTGATGTGCGCCCTTGCCCTTTTGAAATCACTTCATATCCAGTGTATGCATGAAATAGTGCCAAAAGAAAAGATGCTTCAACAGGTTGTATTTACCTGGCTGAAAGAAAAGTGCATCTCATCTGATATTGAAGATGCTTTTAGAGATGAGAATAAACAAGTAATAGGCTCTCTTGAAGGATTTCTATCTTCAAAGGCTGCTACAACAGTGGGCCAGAGTGGACAAAGTTCCAGTAGACAGGATTGTTGTAAGATGATGTGCAAGAGGTCACATGTAGCGACAAATAATCATGTCGATAATCATGCTGATGCTGTGGTTCTGTTTCCAATTAACGAGATAATACACTGGCATAATGCAATAAGAAAGGAATTAAAGGAAATTGCAGAGGAGGCACGACAAATACAATTTTCAGGAGATTTTTCGAATTTGTCCTCATTTAATGACCATTTATAGTTCTGTCTTCAACTCAATTTAACAAGCATTTCTCGCATATAAGTTGTGACAGCAATAACAGAGAACAACATCAGCACCACTACGGTGCACATCCACATGATCCCTGCTACCAAAAACCTTATCCATAACTTATTCTGCTTCTTCAACAGTTTTGATTTTTGTGAGGAAAAAACTTGAACTTGAGACCTCAGGGAAGAGCTATTAGGCTACCAGCTACCTGACTATCCAAACCTTTGAGGCAATGTAACGGTTGTCCACAACCACATGCAGAGGACAAAATGTAACGGTTGACCAACCTTCAAAGCGTTTAAATTTGTGGGTAGACTCCATGCATTTCCGGGAAGAACGCAACACGAACTCTAACATGGAATAACATTTCTCGGTTACCAATCACGAAGAGCAAGTCGTTTGTTCTGCATTAAAACGCGTCTTATGTTGTATTCTTTGGTCTTTCAACGAACGTTTTCTTGGGACTGGAAAGGTTGGCCTTGGCAAAAGCATTTAATAACAGTTCCTCTTCTTATAACATCTTTGGGAAAGCAAGCGTAGTTTCCTGAATCCTGGCAAATGTGTTAGCTGCACTATAGTCTGGTCTCACTAGGGTATATCATTTCCCATTGAAAAACAATGTCTCTACTTCCACGTGGGTTCTGGCAGAGATAAAATTCCAATTTGTTTCATAGAGAAGTAGCCGCAGACGTTAGCTAGGCCATACATAGAAACACAGAGAAATTCTCATTGAAAAACCTTGTGAGAGAAATCGTTAGGTAAGACAGGGAATTGGATAATGGCAAAGCTTCTACAGGACAATCCAATGTTCAACCGAATGCACAATATTTTTAATCAACGCAACATGGAATACTATTTAATTAACAGTGAGGGATAAACTGACCAACGCATACCCAAAATATTATTAAAAAGGACCCTTTCAACCATACCTAACTTACAGCGCTTAATGCACAGGCATTCACAACTAGCCAAATTATGCACGGAAAACGAGATTCAACTGTAGGTTTTAATCAATGTATATGAGACCATTCAATGCACAGGAAAATGAAACAAGAACATATTATAGAAATAGAGATTCCATTGAGCAGATGCGTAGTTATTACACAAGCAGAGGAGTTACAAGGGAAAAAACTCTGGGACTAGCGACCTTGGATATGAGGGAAGAAACACTAGTTTTCTATTTCGGGACAATGGGCAATCGCACCACCGAAGTAGAGTTGAAAACGCATGTAATAAAACTGTCAAGACATATTATTATATGGCAGATAACGCATGTAATAAAACTGTCAAGACATATTATTATATGGCAGATAGGAGCAGCGATTCGGTGAACCTACACCGCAGAGAATAATGGTAAAAGCGTTTTTGCATGGGAGGATATACAAACCGCATGGTTGATAAGCACTCAAGGCAACCTAAATGATATGTCAGTATTTGCAGGAAAATAATGGCTCAAAATGGAGCAAGACCAGCAATCGCCCGCTCTGATACCATGTTAAACACACATGGACAGCAAGAGAGATATGAAAGATAAAACATGCAATACAATTTTATTAACATTTGATATACATTTATAGTACATTATGCGACCGTTGGGATTCACATCTCAAGGTCTCTTGGACTGCTTTTGTCCATTCGACTTCCACACTAACCCATTTAGGATTAGGTGTCCAACAGTTACCATGGCCAAGAGAAAGAGAAAAATTGGCAAATTTGGTCCACGAAGAACAAGCAATAGAGATATGTCCAAAGTCCAATGCTTTGGATGCCAAGAATAGGGACATGAAAAAAGGAATTGTCCCAAACTTAAGAAGGACAAAAACAACAAGAGAAAAAGGTAAGAAGCTCACATAACTCAAGAAGTGAAAGAATAAGCCAAGAAGCAGAAGAAGGAAGATCCTCCATATCTCTACTATGACTAAGTCAACCTCTTTACTTAAGTCTTCTTTCAAAGCTTTGAGTAGCATAGGAGCATATATATATAGGATAGAATGCATGGTTGAGTAGCATATTCTAGAATATAGGAGCATGTTGTAGATATAGCTCAAGATATTTGTATAGGAGGAGCATACCTATTATAGGACCCCATCCACAATGAAAGAATAATTGATCGTGATTGAGAATCTTAGAAGGCCTCTATCATCAAAAGTAAGAAAAATTTATAGGATAATGGTCTTTAAGATCCTCTAATAGAATCATCAAATGAAGGTGGATAAATAAGAGTAGATGTCTCATTGGGAGTCCCATTCATGGGATTCAAGAAAGGATGATATGCAAGCAATAAAAGATGAAGCAAGAAAGGCTACAGCAATCAAGAAGAACCATCAAATGACGCCAAGATGATCAAATCAGAATCAAGATTAGGTATGTATACATCAAAGTTTAATTCATGTCATCATATATATTATTGAGTCATGGGAATAGTTTTAAACCATGATCAAGTATAAAAGGATCTCTTTCACCGATGACATGCTCGAAGGCATGTACTACAATGAAATGAAGGTTAACATAAAGAACTTCTCCCATAAGGAGTATAAGGTGGTTAACTAATCAATCCAAGAAGAAGAAAATGAAGAAAGAGATCAAGCATATGAAGAACACCATGGTCACAAAGAATCACTATCTAACAAGATCCATTAAAGATATTTCCTGAAAGAAGGAATGACAACTCTGACAAAGGAAGAAAAATATCAAAGGACCCTTGACACCTATGAAGGCCTTGGAGATAACAAGATGCATATAATTGATTCAACTCTACAAAGATGTCATGACGGAGAGCCATCCAACAAAAGCACTATTTGATGTTAAAGTAATATCAGGATGAAGTCATGAAGGGCTACTAGATCGAAGTGTGGGACTAAGCAAGTATAACTAAGTATCTATGTGATAAATATCCATAAGCATAATCAAGTGACAAAATAGTAGTTAGATGACAAAATATCATGTAATATATCAATAAATCCACTTTCCACAAAGGGAGCAATGACATGACAAGCCAGGAAGGAAAGTGATTGATCGTCGGTGCCCTACCAAGAAACAAAGACTTCATGACATCAAAAGAAAGGAGATCAAGCGGTTGAAGGACTCATGAATAAGTTGTTGATGAATGGACAAGTCCCTGGCTAAGAGGGAGTTCTAACAAGTTCCCAATTACAAAGGAGCTCAGGAAAGTTCCTTGTCAGAGGAAACTTGGGCATGTCTTCCTAAATTAAGAGGAATACATAGACACAACATTCTTGTCTTCACTTGGGAAGAAAGAATGAGAGGATTGGGTAATCATCTGGGATCTAATACTCTTTGAGGATGTGTAGGGAAACCAAGATGAGAATAGGCAAGAGGACCAATATTCTTTGAGGGCTGGGAACCCTAGACAAGAATAGTCCTAGAAGCTCATACTCAGTGAACACCCAAATGGGTATGTACCATGAGAGACAATTACTAAGGTGTCCATAATTCATTGGTCTCACTAACATTGTGCTTTGATCTTATGAGAGATAGAGTTTTTATTCAAGTCCTTTCTATAAACAATGTTGGTTACTATGATGCTATAACAGATGGATTTCCAATCTGGTTTCTCTTATGTGAATTCTTCAAGATTGAAAAATAGCCAAACACCTTGTAATGATCTATGAATACCTCCTTAGGTAAGAGGGAGCGTTGAAGAAAGTGTAACTAGGTTCGATCTTCATAAATGTAATTTTGATACTTGTATTTATACAAGAAAAGAAATATTATTTTTTTTATATTTATTAATGAGTTTCTTTCTCATTAAAATAGGTCTAGCACATGTCAAAGTGTTATAGGTAAGTCAAATAGTCAAAAGAAAATTTGAAAACCCTTAAGGGCATGTTACACCATGTATATATTTGTATAAGAGTCAAAGAATATCCCTCCAAGCAAAGACAAGTCCTCTCCATACAACAAAATCATAAAATGAGTAAAAACAAAGAAGAAAAATGAAGTTGGCCTATTGTCCTCAAGTCGACCTAAAGGAGGGACAATCATTTATATATAGAGGTTGTCCACTCCAACAACAAGCCAACACACCTCTGAAATCAGCGAAGAAAGATAGCCTAGAAAAGGTGAAGAAAAGTCGAGTTTCAGGAGCCTCTAGTGCAGCGAAGAAGGAGAAGCCTAAATCGAAGTTGAAGGGATTGTTTTTAGGGTGAAAAACACACATGTGCGAGAAATAGAGGACAGTTTGTGGTTACATCAGCAGCAAGATTACAGTCATATATATCTTATTGTTTGGGCTAGGAAGTTAGTCCTATAAGGCCTCCTACTCAAGCGAAGAACAGGCTCTCCCAAGCAAAGGAAAAGGAACCTAATATTGAAGGAAACCACCCACACATGTGAGAAACTAGGGTTGTTGTGTTGTCACATCAAGCCTACAACTACACATCAAGAAGAAAATTGGTTGGTCAAGAGAAAGAAGGTGTATCCATAGGTGAAGGATCTCACTAAGTATAAAAGATAAGTATCTCTTATAGAGCTCACATAAACAAGGTCTATCTCCAGTCGAATAAGGAAGAATCAAGATGAAGTGTCGGGGAACGAAGTGCCGGAAGGAGTACGAAGTGTCGGGAAACAAAATGCAGGAAGAAGGAACGACTTGACTTGTCTTTGGAGGATATTCTTGTCAAGGGTATAGGGTTTGGCATTGATCAATAAGAATCTTCAATAAGATAAATTTACGAAAGTGTTTTCCTCTTTAAAAGAGAGGTTTTGCCCTGGCAGAGAGCCAACATCTTGTGTTCTTGTTCTTATGTTTTTGGTAGCAGATTGATGAAGTAAACACACATGCATTAATAAAAATAGAATAGCATTAAGCTAACAAGATAAATTGTAAAAGAGCTTCACAAATTGTTATCAATTCTAGAAGAATCTTACTATACCTCATTGCCCTAGATTCTTCAACAAGACGGACATTTAACGACGCAGCCAGCAGGAAGGACGCCCACCTACTGGGTATTAATGATGCTCATAGTCATTAAAGAGAATTCAGTGGGCGCGTGGAAGTCAGGTGGGCTTCGTACACCACCTGTTCACCACATTTTATTTTGATTTTTTCACCCCCGTCGAGGATTGGTCATTTATGTTAATTAGCATTAATATTAGAGTTTTTGCTACAAGAGGTTATGGAAATGGAATGGAAACCAAATTTCATAAAGATAAAAAGGTTGTAAAACATCAAAGAGAGAGAGATTTGGAGGAGGCTTTGGGGGAAGAAACTTATGCTGAAATGTTTCCAACACACAAGTTGTGTGAATTGAATTCTATAATTGTGTAACTTATTCATGCAATTTTGATATATATTATTTTATTTCTGTAGTTATTTTTCTTTTTACTTTTATATTGTTATTCTAGTACATGAAATAGTTTAAACAATTTGACATGATCAGATGATGAATCAATCTAACATTACTCGATTTATTTTTCCTTCTAGATATGTCCTATCTGAAGCATCCAAATCATGATATTTAAATGATTGATTACAAGTATAATTTATTAATATCTGACGTTAATGAATCGATTGCAGCTTTCATGGGAGATATAATTAAATACTAGTGATATGTGTTTTTATTTGTTTTGTGTGTTCATATTATTATATCTTGGTTCTTGTCAATGATTTTATAATTAACATGATCATTGTTACTTCATTGCAACTAATACTTGAATTATTTATCTTCAGATGTATACTATCTAAATTTTTTAATTCAAAATATGTACTTAATTGGTTATATGTCAAAATATATCAATACATGATATTGATCTATTTTATTACACTTATTATAGTAAATACAATTTATTACCAATGATATATGTGTTATTTTAAATTTATTGTTATCTTTTATTTTTGTTCTATTTCTATTATGCTATTTATTCTTTTGTTATTTTATTTGAAATGTTATTTATCTAAGTTGCAATCCTTGAATTTACATTATATTCGCAAATTGTATATTTTACATAAGGTTCATTCATGTTAAAGCTTAATCCCTTATTATTTTTAGGATTCTCGTATATGTATAGTCTTGCTATATTTATTTGCAATTATAGAAAATCTATATAAATAATATTAAATACAGGGAATACTCCATGTGGTTGGAGAAGGCCAGTCTTTAACCTAAAGCGAGAGGATCGTTATATCCTCATTAGATGCCTTTCGGGTTGTTTCTTGCCAATAGAACAATCTGAGAGACAACAACCAATTTACTTTCCTACATATTAAACCTCTGCAATATTGTCTCGACATATTCCTCTCATTTAACTAATGTTTCTTCTTTTGTCCAAACTTTTTCAATTTCCAAGTCCAAAATGAAATCTAAAACACCAAGATATTTCATGTCAAATTTAGAGAATAATTGAGTTTTCACATCCTTGATAATTTCCCTATCATTTCTAATTGGCAACATATCATCCACATATAAGACCAAACAAATAAAATGATTACCAACTAATTTAAAATATACAATGTGATTTTCTTTACTCCTTGTGAAGCTAAGTCCCAGTACCTATGTATCAAATTTGTGTTACCACGTCTATGGTGATTGCCTTAACCCATACATGAACTTTTCAACCTGCATACTAATTGTTTGTTCCCCTTCATTGCAAAGCCTTCTAACTGCTTCATGTAGATCTTTTCTTCCATATATCCTTCTAAGAATTTTGTCTTGACATCCATTTGTTCTACATCCAAATCAGAAGCAACATCAACTAATAAAAGAAATTTAATAGAAATTAACTTGGCAAAAAGAGAAAAAATATCACCAAAGTCAATTCCCTGGACCTAGGAGTAACCTGTTGCTTTTAATCGAACTTGTATTTCTCCACAATGTTCTTTGCGTTCAACTTCTTCTTAAACACTCATTTGTTACCAATGAGTTTTCTTCGAGCAAGAAACTCCACTAGATACAAAGCCTCATTATTGTCCCATGATGCTATTTTTTAACCATGGCCTATTTTCAAAGTTTTTTTTCCCTCTAAATCCATTGCCTCCCTAACAGTTCTAGGATCATCATTAGTTATAAACAAAGAAAAAATTGAACGAAAAATTCGGTGGAGTATACCTTTTTGGTTCCCATGTTTCTCAAACTGATCTCCCCTATACCGAAGTATGTGGTTCTTCATCTCTTGATTCATATTCTTCTATAGTTTGATTCATCATCATTCGTTTCAAACTCTGTCTTATATATCTCTTTCTTCATTAATAGGACTTCTTGCTTGATAACATCCTTCATTTCTCTAAACACCACATCTCCACTATGGTCCAAAGCTTATAACCTTTCAAACCATCATTATAACCAATAAATATGCACCTTTTAGATTTACTATCCAACTTAGTTATGCTTTCCTTTGGAACATGTACATATGTGTAACAATAAAATACCCTAAGATGTGAAAGAGAGTTTCTCACTAGTCCAAACCTCGTGTGGAACCTTATCATCCAACACTGGTGAAGATAATCTATTTACCAAGTAACATGTAGTGCCCACTCCCTCTACCAATAATTCTTCTCCTAACCTTACACCATCGAGCATGCTCCTTAGTTTTTCCATCAGCATCATGTTTCTCCTTTCTGCAACTATGTTCTACTGATAGTCATTTCCCATGTTATACCACACTTCTTACATAACTCTTAAAATTTCTTTCCACGGAATTCTCCACCATTATTTTTCCTTAACACCTTTATTTTCATCTCTATCTAATTTTCCACCAAAGCCTTTGACTCTTTAAATCTTTCAAAGACTTCATATTTCTTCCTAGGGAAACATATCCATGTATTCCTCGAGAAGTCCTCTATAAATAAAACATATACACAGATTAACTCAGTGGTGGAACCAAAACAAGTTCAAAAATATCATTGTGCACCAACTGTCATATTCTCTTTGACGTCGTAGAACCATAGGAGAATCTTATTCGATTTTGCTTCCTATATAAACAATGCTCACAAAAATCAATATCCATGGAGAAATTAGAAATACCTTCTACCATACCATCATCGTGTAACACTCTAATGCCCTTCTCTCCCATATTTCTCGGTGTTTAATGCCATAGCAAAGTCTTTTCTACAAAAGCTACATGAGTTTTCTCTTTGTCGTATCCACTCTTAGGAACAACTGAATTGTTGCACCAATAATTAACAATGCATCCAAACACCTTATACAGAGTTCCAATCTGAACTCCCCTCAACAATACCATTGCTCCTCAAACCATCCTGCAAGTATGTTTATCAAACATTATGCATACACCTGCATTGCTCATATTACTTACATAAATAAAATTTACGGCTAATCCTGTGGTGTGTGGAACACTAGGGAGTGTTATAATCCTTCCATCCTGTAGATTTTTACTTGTAGATTCAAACTGTTTATGTAATATGGTAGAACAGAAAACTTGAATCTACTCTACTCAAAACAAAAATTGATTGATGAAAACATTGAGCAGAAAATGAAGAATTTAAATCACACATAACACAATATTTTTTCTGGGGAAAGCAACTACTCAAAACCCCAACTATCTATATTGCATTAACTAGAAAATTTGAGAAGAAAATACAATGTTTGTTTAACCCAAACAATTCTTGCATAAGTGCAATCTATCTCTCTTCTTCACAAACCATCTCAAGCCAACACTTAGACAATTATGTTGCATGCCAAGCCCCTACTTCCTTGCATAATCCCTAAGGGAATTATCCCATATTTAATTGGGAATATCCATCACCACAACTGCATAATCCATCATAGGCCTTCTACTAATTGCATGCACCATTTGTACAACTCGAAAAACTATACAACAGATAGTACAATGTCCCTGAACTCTAATCTCAATTGGGTCTTCCTCTAAACTGACATGCATGAGTTATTTATGAATGAATCTTCAATTAACTAGTGGAGCAGTGAAGTTGCACTTAAGTTCCTCCCCACTACGAGACCTCCTACTAGTTCCTCCAATTGATTGAACTATTTTAACTGACTATAACCCAGTTACTAAGTTAATTAATCACAACTCAAAAGAACTTAACCTGGACCCCTAAAATTTAGGAATCACTCTACATGACTCTAGATAGACTTCGAACTCGAATTTACTGAGCCAATGATGCAGGAGTATGAGACTTGGAGGGAAAAGACTTCAAACTTATTCCAAAAATACAAAAAAAAAATCTACAAGCAAAGGAGTGGGATCCTTTAGCCATCAATTTCCATGCTTTTTTAGTTAAACATAGAGATAGAATCTAGGAATAAATCATGATGTAATAAATGTTAAATAGTTAAGCTGTAGTGGAGGTTCTCGAGGAGAATACCTCGCAAAACAAATAGGATTAGTTAGCATAGTGGAGGTTCTCGAGGAGAATGTCTTGCAGAACTGATAGTTGTAATAAATTTAAGCCTTTGTTTTAGGATTTGGTTGTTAAAACAAACCAATGTATATGTAATTTTGATGCTATTGTAAAGGGATTTTGACCGAGTGATTTTACCTCATATTGCTTAAGGAAAGAGGAGGATATCTCTGTGTATTGGTCGATCTCGGAGGCATTGTGACCTTCAAAACCCTTTTTGTGCATCTAAACTTATGTTTGTCTGTTAAAAAAACTGGTGTTTATGCGTATTTTTAGCTTCACACAGCATAAACAACCATTTAGATGGACTGCTGAAGAAGAAAAGAATTTTCAGCTATTGAAGAAGAAGATCACTGAAAAACCTATTTTGGTTCTACCTGATTTTAGTAAGCCTTTCCAAGTGAAATGTGATCCCATCAGAGAAGCTATTGGAGGTGTTTAAAGTCAGGAAGACAGACCTATAGCTTATTTTAGTGAAAATTTGAATGATTCAAAGAAGAAGTATTCTTCTTATGATAAAGAATTCTATGCAGTTATGCAATCATTGAAGAAGTGGATACATTATCTGATGTCAAAAGAGTTCATACTTTATTCAGTAACCATGCATTACAGTATATTATGCAACAATCAAAGCTTAGCCAGAAACATGCTAAAGGGGTAGAGTATCTTCAAGGTTTCCATTTTATATTGAAGCACATAAATGGCCAATCAAACAAAGTTGCAGATGCCTTAAGTAGGAGAAATGTATTACTTCAAGAGAGTCAAATTCAAGTGTTAGGTTTTGATTTTCTTAAAGAATTATATGAGACAGATTCAGATTTTAAAGAGGCATTTGAAGCTTGTAAGAATCCTATTTTGATAGATAGGAGTAAATGGTTTGATTATTTCTTACAAGATGGATTGTTGTTTAAAAGGAATCAGTTGTGCAAACCAAATTTTTCTATGAGGGAGAACTTAATCAAAGAGAAACATAGTGGTGGACTTGCAGGACATTTTGGTATAGAGAAGATTTTTGAATAGTTGAATGGATTTTATTTCTGGCCGAAAATGAGATCTGAAGTGGAAAAGTATGTGAAAACTTGCAAAATCTATCAATATGCAAAGGGAAGAAGCCAAAACACAGGTTTGTATGTTCCATTACCAATTCTAGATAGGCATTGGGATATGGTAAGTATGGATTTTGTTTTGGGCTTACCAAAGACTCAAAGAGGAAATGATTCAATTTTTGTTGTAGTGCACAGATTTTCAAAAATGGCACATTTTATTCCATGTTATAAAACTAGTGATGCTACTCACATTACTAATTTGTTTTTCAAAGAGATTGTAAGATTGCATGGGTTGCCTAAAAGTATTGTCTCAGACAGGGATTCCAAATTTGTTGGACATTTTTGGAGGACATTATGGAAGAAGTTGGGAACTAAACTGAGTTTCAGTTATGCTTATCATCCACAGACTGATGGACAGACTGAAGTTGTGAATAGGAGTTTGGGCAATCTTTTAAGGAGTCTTACTATAGAAAATCCAAAACAGTGGGATCAAGTGTTGACACAAGCTGAATATGCATATAATGACTCACCTAACAGGAGTACATGACAGATTCCATTCCATATAGTTTATGGAATGCATCCAAGAGGAGTATCTGAGTTAAGAAACTTGGGAAAAGATGAGATGAGAAGTGCAGAGGGAGAAGATTTTGCCTCGGAAATGCAAGCAATACATGAACAAGTGAAACAATAGCTACAGGATAGCAACATCAAGTACAAAACTAGAGCAGACATGAAAAGAAGAGAGGTGAACTTTGAAGTTGGAGATTTGGTTTTAGCACACCTAGGGAAGAAAAGATTACCAAAGAGGGAGTATAACAAATTGAAGTTCAAGAAAATTAGACCATGCAAAATATTAAGGAAATTTTCTGCAAATGCATATGAAATTGAATTACCCCCTGATGTTGGAATATCTCCATTTTTTCAATGTTGCTAACCTGTACAAGTATGAAGGTGAAACTAAAGATGATACAGAAAAAGATCAGGAGACACAGGAAATTAACTGGGTAAAACAGTTACCTACAGCAAAAGAGTTACAGCCAGAAAGGATTTTGGACAAGAAAGTGTTCAAGAAAACCAGAGGATAGGAATACTTTCAGTATTTGGTCAAATGGAAAGGTCAGCCAACTGCTGAAGCTACTTGGGTAATAGAAAACATGCTACAGAAGCTAGGCAGTTCTGTAGAAGAGCTCATGGACAAGAGCCCATGAAGAATTTTTTCCTCAGGAGTCTGATGCAGGAGCATGAGACTTGGAGGGAAAAGACTTCAAACTTATTCCAAAAATACAAAAAAAAATCTACAAGCAAAGGAGTGGGATCCTTTAGCCATCAATTTCCATGTTTTTTTAGTTAAACATAGAGATTGAATCTAGAAATAAATCATGATGTAATAAATGTTAAATAGTTAAGTTGTAGTGAAGGTTCTCGAGGAGAATACCTCGCATAACAGAGAGGAATAGTTAGCATACTGGAGGTTCTTGAGGTGAATGTCTCGCAGTACTGATAGTTGTAATAAATGTAAGCCTCTGTTTTAGGATTTGGTTGTTAAAATGAACCAGTATATATGTAATTTTGATGCTATTGTAAAGGGATTTTGACCAAGTGGCTTTATCTCATATTGCTTAAGGAAAGAGGAGGATATCTCTATGTATTGGTTGATCCCAGAGGCATTGTGACCTTCGAAACCCTTTCTGTGCATCTGAACTTATGTTTGTCTATTAAAAAAACTAGTGTTTATGCGTATTTTTGGCTTCAAGCAGCGTTTTCTTTTAAGTCTTTACAACAGTGGTTCGGCCTTGTTTTCCAACTACTACTTTGATTGAAGTTTGTTTGAGTGTGTTTCCTTCATATCGGCATGCCCTGTTCCCTTTATACACGTCGTTTGGTCCCGCAGGTGAAATTCCGGGTTACACTAAGAAACCGTGAAGAACATAGTCCGAATTGAGAATCCGGACTTGAAATCTTATTAAGGGTGGTTGATAACATATCAGGTCCGCAAGCACTATCACATTGCAACGTTTGAGTGGAGAGGGACTGAACTTTTGAAGTGTTGAAATTCGAAGTTGCGACATTTGGATCCGAAACACTATGAAGGAGGATTTATAACCTATCGGGTCCGCGAAGCTTATCGCATCGCAAGTCTTAAGGAGGAGCCTGGTGAGGGAATGTTGAAACTCCTTATTGTGATCGTTGATAAGGCTACAGTGTTATCGCATCGAGAAAGGATTATTAGCGAAGCGCGATAATATTGTTCCACTTCTCGTGGAATCGCTGATAGCGACCTGTCGATAGTGTTAGTCCATTTTTATGGAATAAAACCCTGCCAATAGTGTATTTGCGTGTTAATGCATCCCATTAGGGAAAACAGCGATGATAGTGTATTTCCATGTGTAATTGCATTATGGCAATTCGAAACCGCCAATAGTGTAATTTATGCTTATTTGTGTTATTGCCATTCTAAACCCCATCAATAGTGTATTACGTGATTCCTTTGGAATTACAACTCTGATAGTGAGAAAAGGGACTCTGTTGTGAAAATTTCTCCCGATAACAAGGGTTGGGGCGATTAATGGAAAAGGACTGGTGATAGTGGCCAAAAAAGGGAAATTTATAAACAACCAGTCTAGAAATAGATGACTGATACTCTGGTGGAGGAAGAAGAAGGAACTCTGTCAAATTTAGAAGAAATTGTAGTAGGATTTGCGCGTTTGTCAATATCGCCTGCACCCAGGCCGCCAGCCAACCAAGTCAAATTAATTTACTTCACTATTACAAGTTGCTATGAGAATAGAATTTCAATTTAATTCCTAATTTAATTCAAGAACAAATTAAATTAGGATTTATTGTTGTTATTTTTAACACTCCCTCTCAATAAGAAATGGATTATCTACTACACCGATCCTACCTCTGTGAAACTTGAATTTGCATCTTAACAATGCCTTTGTCAAAATATCTGCATTCTGCTCCTCTTTGGGAATGTACTCCAGCAACATGATTCTCCTTTGCACACAGTCTATAAGACAATGATATCGGATATCAATATGCTTGGACCGATCATGAAAAATTGGATTCTAAGAGAGTTTGATACAACTCTGATTGTCACAATAAATCACAGTTGGATCCATCTGATGACCAAACAAACCAACAGTAATCTTCCTCATCCAGATACCATCACAAGTTGTTTTACTAGTAGCCATGTATTATGCTTATGTTGAACAAACGAAGTGCAACTGATCTTTATTTCCTGTTGTACCAAGAAATAGTTGCTGACCCAATTCTGAAGATCCCACCTGATGTGCTCCTCCTGTCAGATGGACTCCCTAAAAAATCTGCATCAGTGAAGCCTTGAAGCTTCACTCCCTCTGTCCGTATGTACCAAAGACCAAAAGGAGTGGTGCCTTTGAGGTATCTCAACACATGTTTGATTTCCTTCCAATACAGTTTGGTAAGATTAACCATCGCTTGATTAAGTTGGTTAACTACATAACACATGTTCAGTCGTGTGTTCACCAAATACATGATTGAACCCACAAGCTATATATAAATAGTAGCCTCCACTACTTCACTGGAAGTAGCATTCTCCTTCCTCCAGTTACCAGCGAGAGGAGTCTCCATGGGTTTACTTCTCTCCATGTGGAACTTCTTCAGTATCTCGTTGGCATACTTTCCCTTAGAGACAAACAGTTCCTCATCTCCTTGCCATACTTCCATCCCCAAAAAGTAGTGCATGAACCCCAAGTCCTTCATTTCAAACTCTCTTGCAAGATCCTCTTTGCAAGACTTGATCAACTTATCATCACCTGTCATAATCAAATCGTCAACATAAAAAACAATAATCAACAATTTAGCTTCAACCACAATATGGTAAATATTTGCATCTACTTTCACTTTTGGTGAAGCCCAACCCGGTGAAATAGTTATTGACCTTGGTGTCCCAAGCACGGCCTGCTTGTTTCAGTGCATACAACGCTCACTTGAGTCTGCACACATGTGACTCTCTATTGAAGGTCTCAAATCCTTTAGGCTGCTCAATATACACCTCTTCCTCAATCATGTCGTTAAGGAATGTTGTCTTTACATCCATCTGATGTATTTTCCATCCCATATGCGTTGATAGCGCTAGAATGGATATGATTGATGAGTACCTTGCTACATGAGTAAAAGTCTCATCCTAATCAATCCCCTCCACCTTAGAGAACCCTCTCACCACAAACCTGGCCTTGTGTTTCTCCACACTACCATCAGCTGCTTGTTTTACCTTGTAAAGCCATCTGGAAATCACCATTGACTTATTTGTCGATCTTGGGACCACTTCCCAAACATTGTTCTTGATAATGGATTCATACTCCTCAACCATGGCATCAACCCAAATTGGTTGTTGCACTACTTCCTCAAAAGAGGATGGCTTAATGTCTACACTCTCACTCATTAGAGCCATTTATCTAGTGTACCTCTTTGGTGACCTCCTCTGCCTGCATTGTGATGTGGGTGCTCCCACATTCTCTCTAGAATCATGCAATAACTTGTCAGCCTTTTTGGTGCGCCTTCTCCCATCTATAGAAGAGTCTACATGAGTGGGTTTTTCCACTCCCTACTCCTCTGCATGTGGTTGATCCACATCATCCTGAGGTTCTTCCTTTGGAGCTAAAAGGTCCTCAAACGCATGTAGTTGAATCTCCCTCTCGAGGGAACATCTCATGGCCTTCTCTTCATCGAAATTCACATCTCTGTGAACCACTGTCATTATATAGGTTGGTAGGCAAACCTGATAGTTGTGAGGTGTATCAGTGTACCCCACAAATATGCCCTACTCAGTCGTTGCCTCTAGATTTTTCAGTGCATTTTTGGTAACATTGCAGTAGACTAATGAACCAAAGATCTTGAAGTGTGCCACATCTAGTTTCTTCCCTGAAAAAGCTTCTTCTGGTGTACTCATCCTGAGAATTCGATGAGGGCTTATGTTCTGCAAATAAACAGTGGTGTTGCATGCTTCAGCCCACAAGTGTAATGGTAGGCCTTGATCATGCAACATCGCTGGTGTCACTCCCACAAAACTTTAGTTCTTCCTTTCAACCACCCCATTCTGCTGTGAATTATGAGGTGTTATCAACTCCCATCGAATGCCTTCTGATGCACAGAAATTTTTGAACTCATTCGACACATACTCTCCATTGTTATTGCGTCTAAGAGCTTTAACTTTCCTACCAATATCTTTCTTAACAATTTCTTTAAATTCACAAAACTTAGTGAATGTCTAATCTTTCTTCTGCATGAAGAAAATCCAACACTTACGAGAAAAATCATCAACAAATATTACATAGTACCTATGCTTGGCCATGGATGTTGTTGTGTAGGTAAATCCCCTCTGCGAACAGAGGCAATCCCACTAGCCTAAATGGGGTCTAGAAACAATCAAACAACGCTAACACGCACGTTCCTAATTGCAAAGTAAAGGCCAACGATGAGAGCCTACCTCGAATCCAACGCTAGTATTCGTAGAAGAGTCGTCGCTTCCGTTCTTTCGCTTCAACTGGTCACAATCCTCATGATCCTCGTGAATAGACACCTGCACATGCAAAGAACAAGACAAATACAAGCATACAATCCAAGAAATGCAACTATGTATCAGTCAGAAAGGACACAACTCAAACATCATAATAAAGACACATGAGTGGAACCATAATGATAGTCGTCTATTATTATTGATAAACAAAAGAGAATACAACCAAGTTCTGACGTCAAATCCTCCTTTGGCTAGGTGATCAGAAACACATGCCTTGCAAAGATTGTAAGGGATGGGGAACAAGCCTCTCTCTCCTTGATTACTTGGAAATGGATCTCATCCTTAAAGATTTAGCCTCATAGGGATGAACAAGGCCTCTTGCAACATGAGCTTAGCAATTCTCAGACTTTGGGACTTAGATTTGGGAGCTTGAAGAGTAGAATTACTAACTAGCTTGT